>APFE030762180.1:48326-88837 GCA_000404065.3 Pinus taeda | reverse complement strand
TCTTAAGGAAATATATCCATGTATTCCTTGAGAAGTCATCTATAAATGATACATAGTACACAGACTTACCCAGCGATGGAGCCTTCACAGGTCCAAACACATCATTGTGCACAAGTTCTAATATATGTTTCGCCCTCTTACTACTAGAGGGGAAACTCACTCGATTCTGCTTCCCATATACAAAATTTTCACTGAAATCAAAATCAAGAGAGCTATTACTCATACCTTCTACCATACCTTTACCATGAAGTATCTGAAGGCCCTTTTCTCCAATATTTCCAAGCCTTTGATGCCACAACATGGTCTTCTCTCCAGAGACCACTAGATTTTTTTCTCCACTTTTAGGAACCACAGAACTATTGCACCCATCAATAACAGTGCTACCTTGTAGCTTGCACAGAGTTCCAATCCAAACTCTCTGTATCAATACCAGTGCTTCTCAAACCATCTTGTACGTATCCTTCTCAAACACTGTTTTTACACCTACACCATCCAACTTGCTAACAGAAATCAGATTTCTGGCTAATGCAAGAATATCTATAACACCTGGAAGTGTTCTAACCCTTCCACCTTGCAAATTCAACTTTAATTTTCAACGACCAACGACTCCAGCCTTCCTGTCATCCCCCAAGAAGACATCACCACCATCATATTTCTCATACTCGCAGAACCACTCTCTATGGGGAGTGAAGTGAAAGGATGCACCTGAGTCAATCAACCATGCCTCATGATCTACATGTGTACTTGAAGAAGCCAAGTACACATCCCCACCTTCATCTGAGGTGGGTTTCGCCTCTGCAGAAGGAGCATCATCAGATCCCTTTCCTTTATCAGGAGCTTTAGATTTACACTCCCTTCTGAAGTGCCCTTCCTTTCCACATTTCCAGCACACCACCTTTACAGGTTTTCCTGGAGATTTAGATCTCCCTTTAGATTTAGATCTCCCACTCAATGACTTATCTTTGTTTTTGTTCTGGGTCCGCCCTCGTACAGACAATGCATCACCATTTTGGCTCTCCATATTTTTCCGTCTCATCTCCTCCATTAGCAAGGATGAGACTATTTCATCAAAATGCAAGGAAGTTGCATTGCTACCTATTGCAATAACCAGACTATCCCACGAATCTGGTAGAGAACACAACAAACTGATGCACTTATCTTCATCTGAAATAATAATATCAACAGATGCTAACTGACTTACCATAGTATTAAATGCATTCAGATGCTCTATCACCGAGTCTCCATATTTCATCCTCAGGTTATACAGATTTTTCCACAGGAACAGTTTATTCACTAGATACTTAGATTGGTACAAAGTCCCTAACTTATCCCTCAAAACCTTCACCGTAGCTTCCCCTGATACATTCATCAATACTGAATCTGAGACACACAATCGTATTTTGCTCTTTTCCTTCTGATCCAACTTCTTCCATTCTTCATCGGGCAGTCATGTTGGTTTAGTACCCATATCTACCATGATCCACTGGTCTTTATCCACCAATAGATCCTCCATCTTGAGTTTCGACAACTCAAAACTCTGACCATTAAATTTCTTGATCTCTATCTTTCCACTGCTCACCATCTTCTTTCACCACCAGAATCGATCTCGCAGATCTCCCACTGAACAAGGTCTACCACAGGCCCAAGCGAAACCCCTCAGCAACAAAGGCATCCCGTTGAAGCCAAAACAACTCTAATACCAAATGTAGGTTTTAATCCCGTACAAAAATTAGCTGCATACGAATTCTAAAACACAGAAAATAAACAATGCAAGATCATAACACATAAAACACATATACACAGAGATTTTCCCCTGGATCCCAAAACTGAAACTACCAACTTGATTTTTCATTATGTTCCTTTCAATGTACAATACATATTTATACATGCCGAAGCATCCAATACCATGGACCGAAAACCATCGCGTCCAATACCATGGACCAAAAACCATTGCATCCAAAAAAACATGTACGAAAATCATGCACAAAACTATAGGTGGGTCCGCCCAACCTAACATATGGTCCAAAACCAAAATTTTTTGGGGCACTGCCTCGGATCCCATAAAGTGGGGTTACGGGTTCCCTTTAAACCCCCTAGTAACTACATGGAAAGAATATCACACAACCCAACATTCTAGTGTTAGTCATATGCCTACTACAAATTATGTGGCTAGTGGTATCCCTAAACCTAGTCCTGCTACATCCATTTGGGCACCCCCTCCTAAACTACAATTGAGCCAAGGGGGCCATTTCTATCTAGGGAGGAACCAATCATTTTCCAGCCAACCTAATATCCCATATGGACCACCACCTTATATGACTCCACCACCATAATCAGGAAGTTATTATCCAATGAATCCCATGTATCTTGTTGGAAAAAACTTGATGGGGGGACCCTTCAGTTCTTTAAGTCATCCTGCACCGCCTTTCTCATATTTAAGGACACCTACACCTTTTCCTTTTCTGGAAACATTTGAGATACCTGATGTACATAAGTTGAATAGTGACCCCATCAATCACAACTTGCATTGGCCTCCAATCCTACACAAGATACACGCAAACATTCTGAAATTTGAAGGGAAACAAGAGGATGATCCACCTACACATGTCACCACCTACCATTTCTGGTGTGTATCGAACTTCATGGTTGGACAGTATCCTACTCAGACTCTTCCCCACACCCTTACTAGAAATACTTCCAATTGGTACATTGAGTTACCACGTGGGTCAGTCAATACCTTTGCTGCCCTGGAAATGGAATTCTTAAAGCACTTCTAGCTTCCTATCCACTATGAAACTGGAATGAAAATCCTCACTACTCTATGCCAAGACACCTCTACCCAAATATATGATCATATCCATGAATGGAGAAGTAGGCAGAGGCTTGCTAAAGCTCCCATTTTGGTTCACTTGTTAGTAGATTGGTTCTGCCAGTCACTTCTTCCCCCCATTTCCAAGGATGTTGCCATAGCTGGTGTGGTCACAGAAGAACAATCCATTCATCGTTCCTAGCATTTAGATTTGATCTACTCTTAATTTGGCACACTCTACGATATCCTCCCCCATGCCCCTCGAACTTCCAATTCTCCCGCTACTCAAGAACCTGATGCGCACGCTAACGGTCTTGTTGGCGCTACCTACGGGGTTATTCTAAAAAATCTTAGTAGGAAATTTTCCCAGTTATCTATCAATATTGTTCCTACTTCCTAATCATCTGCTCTTCCAACCATTGCAATAAACTATGTTCAATCTACAAAAAAACCCAGTGGTAAGAAGAAGAAGATTAAGAAAAACACCTCTCCTTTTGTGGAGCATCCTACTACGCAGAACAACCCAAAAAGAAAGATGTTTCCAAATCTGATACCGGGAAGGAAAAAAATTTCAAGTTCCCTTGCAAGATCTGTGTGGAGGACCACATGACTTACAAATGTCCTCACCTTCAAGAATGCAAAGGCATTCTTACACAAAAGGACACTGGACAGACCCTTGCAGTCCTCAACAAACCTTTCCTTGCTCAGCAGCAGTAATACCTCATATTGAACCCACTGCAACCCCCGCAAGGGGGAAACAATAGTTCACATCTTTCTTCCTCTGGTGAAGGATTATCAACTATTTACACCTTTGAAATAGTTGATCTAAAAATGTGAGCCAAGAATTATGGAACTCCAGTCGCTAATGCTTAGGAAAGTGCCTTGAGTTTAAATCCAAGGCCACCTAATGACATACATATCGAAAGGCATGTTGTTAACCTTGTGATCCATCCCCCCAAAGGGAAACTTTATCACACAAAGCTCATTACCTCTACACTTGTTTCCCAAAACTATAGTATTATAGAAGATTTGGCACAAGCATCATTTGCCATGTCTTCCCTCGAAGTATTACAAGCTTGTCTAGCACAAAGGAAAGATTTTCTTTCGGTAATTGGTGGAATTGACCCTTAGGATTCCACTCTAGAAATTTTTGACATGGAAAAATTTAAGCCTTGCCTTTACCATCAAATTTTGTTTCAGGTCCAATTTATATCGAAAGTTAAATCTATCCATCGAATTGTCATGGACAAAGGTGCTTCAACTTGCGTAATGTCCACTTCATGTTGGCTCGCCTTGGGTTCTCCCACTCTTTCACCACTATCTAATTCCCTCAAAGCATCCAATGGCCACACTTTCATCCCAAAAGGATACCTTTCCAGCTACCCCATCACTTTGAGTGGGAAAACAATAACAATGGATATTGAAGTCGTAGATTGTCATCTCGACTATAATATGCTTTTGGGTCGTAGTTGGACTTATGCATTGACTGCCATTGTTTCTTCAGTCTTCCGACTCATTCTCTTCCCTTTGTATGGGAAAATAGTGATAGTTGATCAAATATTCTTTTGTACCCCAGATTACTCGTTGTTACCTAGTGGCATCGTGCCCTTAGTGACTGGTATACGTAACTCCTTTGTAAGTGTCGGTACTAGTCTTTTGAAGGGTTCCTCCCTTTTATGTTGTTTTCTTATCTCGCCACCCGAGGTTCCAAAGATGTTTTCAATGGTCTATACCATTCCCAATGGCCCTAGCAATCCCATGATCCTTTCATCCCCTTCAGAGATTGATTCCTATGGAGAACAGATGTTGCTTTCACCAGCTCAATTGGCTTATCAAGCCATTCAATCTGTGTCTAATTCTTCTGCTACTTTGGTTATGACTGATGGTACTACTTCCTTGCCCACCACCACTACTTCTAATGATCTCCTCAATGAAGTCCTACCTTCGAATGAAGATATTCGATAGATCATGTCTTTATAAGAGTGACCTTGGGACGATTCTCATCACCATGCTTCGAGATCAGATTCAGATGCAACATCTCTACAAATCATACCTTTTGACCCACCTGAGATTGTTCCTTCGGCTTATATGACTATCCAAATTATGAATTCAGAAGGTTTCTTGAGAAATCTTTCAAAGACTATGCTCATTAATATCTCAGTCAAAGTAGGTATCATGGAAAACATTCATATTGGAATTGAATGCAGTCCTTAGGAAATTGTGAGCTTCACCTACCTTTTAAAGGAATTATGTGACATTTTTGCTTCATCTTACAAGGAAATTCCCAACATAAATCCTTCTATTTTCGAGCATGAGATCAAGATTTACAATAATTCCAGGCATGTCCAACAAAGACTTTGACCAGTACACCCTCACAAAATAGCAGTTCTCAAGGCTGAAGTAAAAAAATTGTTAAGTGTTCGTTTTATCTACCCCATTTCCTTAACTGAATGAGTTTCTAATATGGTTCCTGTAGAAAAACAAACAAGGTAACATCCACACCTATGTCGACTACCATGATTTGAATGTCCCATGTCCAAAAGACAATTATCCAACTACGTTCATTGACCAAATAATTGAAGATTACACCAGTTGTGAATATTTCTCCTTCATGGATGGCTTCTTGGGGTATAACTAGATTTTTATCAAACCTAAGGACTAGCAAAAAACCTCTTTGATCTGTTTGGGGCATATTTTTGTATGCTCCCATTCGGTCTCAAGAATGTAGGTGCAACATTTCAAAGGGTTATGGACTATGCCTTTCATGATATCAGATATATTTTTCAAGCTTACTTGGATGATCCTCTTGCTCATTCTAGGAAATCATCCCAACACCTAGCTCATATTCGAGGAATCTTTCTTAGATGTAGGTTCTATAACATTCATTTGAATATGTCTGATGATATTTTAGTGTTTTTATGTAGATTTGACCATCTTTGACTCTGGATGAGCACATTAATTTTCAGGACTTTTCCTCGCACTTAAATGGAAAAAACCTTGAGTTGCCTTCTTCAGGCATGTAAAAATCCTACGAAGAATATCTGAGCAATTCTTTTTACCTCTTTTTCTCTCACCCTAAAACTAAAAAAAGACATATCGAGTTTTCTTCATCTGACTCGTTAAATTTTTATGAATATATATCGAGATTTTAATTGTCTAACTCGTTAAAATCCCACAAAGAATATCGAGTTTACTTTGTCTCCTCGTACTCATAACAAAAATGAGGTTGACGTCTATTGAGCATAGGTTTCTCACCTTATCCGGACTCAATGGACTAACTTACGGAAAAGGAATTGTGCTAGGTATACTATTAACCCTTTGTCACACTTGGTCATCCACCATGACAAAGGTACCCCTTAGAATTGTCTTTACAATCTTTTCAGACTCTTTAAATTTAAAAAGACCACCGATTTTACCTTTCTAGACTCGTTAAACTTAATCAAATGGGGAAATTTTGGACAGAACGGCGACTCAATATCTATATTCTGAAGGATCTTTTGGCAGAAGCAATATTTTCAATCCCTTGAACATGGCACCCCCACAACAATCCTCTTCATCAGCTTCTTGTTGAACCCTACCATCCTATGAGTTTAGTCTCCATACCCTGATGTTCTTACATCCATGTGTCCTAACACTCTTTGGTGTTCCTCAGTCTAAGCTTCCTGGTAACCTTGATGTCATGCCTTCTATTGTTCAAGGGATTCATCTACTATCTTCTTCCTTTATTGACCATACCATCATATGCCTGAAATTACACTCCATATTTTTTCCACATTGCTCTAAATATATCTCCAAAATAATCATTCTTGTTTTGTTTTGTTTCAACTAGTGTATGACACCTTATTGCCTATCTTTGACATATCTCTTCCTATCGACTTCAACATCCTATCTAGGAATAAGATCCAGAAACATATCAATACCCTGGAACTTGTAGTCCTTGAGTGGAAAGTTACCCTACATTTGATTGGGGGTTTTCACTATTGGCTCCCAGTTGAATGATTCTACGAGTGTTCGATGACAACAAACTTTTCACACTCGCTAGATTGTACTGGACATCTTGGAGACCATCATCCTTATCGGCAGCCATCCTCGCATCTGTTAACAGTTTTCATCATTGAATGGTAATCAGAAGATTTCTCACATGTTCGAATTCAACTCCTTTATTCACATGTGCATAAATATGATGTTCAGAGAGGTGGCAACCAAGACCTTGGGTAGAGGCTTACATCACTCAACCTTGTTTCCTCTCCCGAGTTGTGTATATTTTTTTTGAAGACAATGCTTCAGATTGATCATATTATGAAACAACATCCACGTTGTTCCTATCAGTGGACATGATAGTCATACCTCTTCTGAGAATCACTCTGATAAAGCTATTGAGCATGGGAATGCCTAACTTGGGACATTTTTACATATTTTTGACATATGTTGTTGTTTTTAGGTACCCTGCAGTTCCAAAGATCTAATCCTCTCTCTTTCTTCAGTTTATACAAAGTATTTTGGTCATTGTCTCCATCTCTAACCTCACATTTTAGGGGGCATATGTTATACTCAAAATGGCATCCTCGTCAGCTCAGAGGAGAAGGACACTTTGACTAGAAGAAAAACACTAAGTTGCAGGCCCATTTTCCAGGGTAATGCACCCCAAAAACAGATAGACGGAATTATAACATTGCCCGTGACTTAGCAGGGAATGTTATTCCCTAGGTTAATGCTATGTTTTTCCTAAAGGGAAGTATGACTGGATATTTATGGGATTCTGGAGGTCAAGCGTGAGTTGACTAACTGACACTCCGATTTTCAATCAAATGTCAACCCAAAAAGAAGGAAACATTCACCTTAGTCCTAACTAAGGACATTGCTAATCCTAGCAAAGCTACAAGGGAAGGGAAAGACCAATAAAGTGAGGCAACATCCAAGCTTTTGCCTCATTGGAACTCATGGAGAAATTTTCAAGGAGAGATCCCCTCCTCATCTATAAATTAGAGGCTTGGCCATTGTAACAAAGATTGGAATATTGACATTAGTATTGTTTTTTAGTCGAATATTTGAGAGAGAGAGAGATGGAAAGAAGCCAAGGAGCTAAGGGAAGACTTGATTTAGCAACCATGGTTGTAATCATTCTTCTCCCACCAAATAATATAGATTTAATCTTGTTCCACCTACTTGATGATGTTGAGACTTCTTTTATGTATATGTTAATGCGATTTCAATATTGATAGTCCTCTTAGATGCATGTTAGTTTTATATTCTCTTGTATGTTAATGTTTTTAATTGTCATGGTTCATATGTTGTGAAGGTACGTCTTGTCTTGTCTATGTGCAGGTTTTATTCTAAGAGCAGGTGAAGAGTTTCTCCCTTTTTCACACTGAGATCTTCGACGGAACTACACTAGAGGTTGAGAGGGAGCTATTCTCTTTTATTTTTTTTATTCTAGATTAACATGGATGTGTGCATTTGTCTTTAAGTAGTTGCAAGTCATCTAATTTCGTATGCCTTAGGTCCTGGGATACCTGAGAGGGTTTTTCTGTCCACAACCACCTGTGCATTAATCCCTACAGCAACATCATTTTAGACAGGGGCTAAATATTTCTGAGTGCATTTTGGACTACATTGTGGGAGAATATGGACACAAACTTGAAGAGATATACAACATCCCATCCACAAGTAGATGGATATACAAAAGTAATCAACATGACTTTGGTGCAGCTTCGAAGGGGATACAACCAGAATCATATGAAGACATGGGATGAAAATATGGTATACATCCAATATTCTTACAATAGAGTATTTCACACTATTATCAACCTATTTTACCCCCCTGGATTAGTGACCCTTAGTCCTCATGGTTGTTTCACATTTTCCAGACCTAGGACTTACTTTTTCTCCAATTTTACCCCCAGACACTTGGATAGAGGCCTACGGGAGTGTCCAGAGCCTCCTAGTCACTCCCATCCCCTCTTTATGGGAGAAACTCTAGCTTTGACCCCTAGATGCATGGATGGAGGCCTATGAGATCATGTGGAGCCTCCTAGTCACTCCCATCCCTTGGCAATGACTAGGAGGCACCAAATGTGCCCATAGGCCTCCATCCATGCATATAGGGGTCAAAGCCTTAGTCACTCCCACAAAGAGGGGCTAGGAATGACTGGGAGGCTCCAGACACTCCCATAGGCCTTTATCCAAGCATTTGGGGGTAAAAATGGAGAAAAAAGTAGGTCCCAAGTATGGAAAAAGTCAAACAGCCATGGGCACTAAGGGTCACTGATATAGGGAGGTAAAATAGCTTGATAACACGCACTTCTACAAGAAAGTGGCCATTTGAAACTTATTTTGGATATTTCCACTTTCACCTTTGGATATTGCACATGGGCAGCAAGGAGGAGTGAGTGAATATCTTACCGGAGATGCTTTGAGGGCTAAAAAATTTAAAGAGAAGATCAGGTAGATCCATCTATAGGTAAGAAAAACATGGCAGAAGTCACAAGAGAAGTATAAGGCTAGGCATGATCGACATAGAACAAAGAAATTGTTCAAGGTGGGTAACAGAGTATGGCTATAGTTGAACAAGGAGAGGTTGCAGGGGCTTGTTCAGAAAATCAAGGCTCTAAGGTATGGTCTCTTTGAGATACAAGAAAAGGTGGGTGATAATTCCTATTGACTCGATATGCCACGATATATGTGCATTTACTTAGTTGTAAATGTAGAGAATTTGAAACTCTATGAGTTTTCCATGCTAGATCGGGAAGACGAATAAGTTCTACCTTCTATGGAGGATTTGGCACTAGATGCTCAAACATAGTTGACATACGATACAGTTTTGCAGAAGAGGTCTAGAACTACAAGGCAAGGGTAGCATGACCTTTGGCAGATTGGGTTGAAGGGACAACTTCCAACCAAAGCCAAATGGTACACTAGAGAGAAGGTGGAGCAAAAATTTCCTCACCTCATTCAGTAGAAGATTTTGTGGACTAAAGCCTCAAAAAATGGGGAGGTGTGATCCATATTGGATCATTATATTGTTTTTCATCCATCTCAATGCATTCAGAGTGAAAAAAAATTAGGAATCAGCTCACAGGATTGTTTTTACTGACGAGGCATAGTTTGGAAAAACAGGGTATGAAACATTTTAGGAGTGTTTCAAGACATAAAATGATGTTTTTTGGGAGTAAAAAATTGTTGCCTTAGCATGAAACATTTTCATTTTATTCTACACAAAAATACATTTCCAACAATGCAACAATCACATCAATTGGAGTTCGTATGTGAAAATTATGCCACTCAAACTTTTACCTTCTTATTTTCACCACCATGGTTCGAGAGGATGTTGCGTCAACCTCCATTTTCATCGAAAATTGGATAGCCATGTGATTGTGATGTAAAAACTCTAGAAGATTCTATATTATAACTCGAGTTAAGATTTGAGGTAGTCAAACTTAACCACTAGTAGGCTATCGAGTTGTGTTATAACTGGGCCACTCATAGGAAGAGGAATTTCATTCTTTCAAGAGAATTTGTTCCATATACGAGAAAATATAGCTAAGAGGGATAGGTAATAGAGCACAAAGATATGATTTGTGCACAGTAGCAGTGCATGAGCCATAGGCCTTACTTTTTTGTACATGTAATCAAATTTCCAGACAGAGAAAGAGAGCAAAGCAGTCTCACCTTCCAGTTGGGTTTTCTCCTGAATGGGATTCCCAGAGCATATCTTATGTCTTATGTGTGTGCATGTGTGAGATTTTATTTTTTTGGTCTATGTATAGTTTCCATTCACATGCATGCACTAATTACAATTAAATCTACAGATATTGAAGTTTAATCAAATTTATAATAGTGTAGAATTTTAAAAGTTTTAATATAAAATTATCAAATCTATTGTGACAAACTATCTAGTGGAATATCCATAGCATTTTAAATATCACACCTGCTGCATAGTGAGGTCTTCCTCACTTCTGAGACCATTTTCACTTAGTGTTCTCATTATAGAAAGTATGGTGTAGAATTGTGACTGCACATGAAATTTTAATCCAAATCACAAGACACAATCCTACTCTATTAATCTACAGAATTCAATTCACAATTTAGAACATCAATCATAAACATGCAATGAGATATAACACACATGCATACAATATTTTTTCCAAGGGAAAGCAATCTGTTAAAAACCCCTTTGCATGCTTGCATTAATCTAATGAGTAGAGTTGTATTATAATTTCTAGCTCAAACTGATCTCAACTTGCAAGTGAATAACCTATCTCTCTTCTCACTAAGAAGCTTTAACCCAGGCTTAGTCAATTTCTTCCTCTACTTGATACCTTATTTCCTTGCGTAATTTATGAGGAAATTAGACCCCTATTACTTAGGAATTTCCAAAATGATTACGTAATTCCAAAGGTTGATCATCTGACTGCATGCAACACCTTTACACTCAAGACTAGTCTGCAACTAATGTTACAATGCCTTGGAATCTCCATCACCACTAGGGAAATCAAATTCTTAGCATGCACTAGCTATTTTGGGTTGATTAATCAGTTAACTAGATGATCATTGAGTTATACTAAATCCCCACTACGTAACTAACGTTCCACTAGTTCCTCCAACAATGAGAACTAGTTTATTTGAAAACAACTTGAAATAACTAGCCTTGATTGCTACAAATTAGAAATCACACATGCTTAACTGAACTATAACTCCTATAACTCAAATTTACTAAGATAATTGAGTGACAAGAGCCATGTCACACAATCTAACTGCATCCAAGTTGTTTGTTGATGTGGAAATTTGAATTTTCTCAATTCGACCAAGGCAAAGTCAAATTGAGACTTTATTGTTGCATTTTTCAACACTCCCTCTCAACAAGAAAGGGATTATCAACCACCCCTACCCTAAACCTATTGAACTCAAACTTCCCTCTTCACAAAGATTTTGTCAAAATGTCAACATCTTGTTCCTCTATCAGAATGTATTATAGCAACATTATCTTCCTTTGCACACAGTCTTGTAAATGGTGATACCAAATATCTATATGTTTGGATCAATTGTGAAATACAGGATTCTCATAGATCTTGATGCAACTCTTATTATCAAAATATATCATTTTTGGATCCGCCATCTAACTAAGTAGTCCCAAAATATCCTTCTCATCCAGATTACCTCACATGCTGCTTGATTTGCAGTCATGTATTCTACTTCTGTCAAGTTGAGTATCATAGATCTTTTCTTCTTGATGTACCAAGAAATCACTGTGGACCCAACACTAAAAATTCCACCTCGTGTACTCTTTATGTCTAATGGAATTCCTACCCAATATTCTTTTGTGAAGCCACATAGCTTCACTCCCTCTGTTTTTTTGTACCATAGTCCAAATTGGGTAGTGCCTCTGAGGTACCATAAAACATGCTTAGCTACCTTCCAAAAAAAATTAGTTGGCCTAACCATAGCTTGGCTCAAATGGTTGACTGCATAGAAAATATCTATTTGTGTGTTCACAAGATACATTAATGAACCCACTAGCCAACAATAAATGGTAGCATACACCTCTTCACCTGAAGTGGCATCGTCCTTCCTCTAATTGGTCACTAGAGGTGTCTCCATGGGTTAACAACTCTCCATGCAAAATATTTGCAATATCTCATTTTTGTACTTTCCTTGAGACACAAACAGTTCCCCATCACCTTGCCATATTTCCAACCCAAGGAAGAAGTGCATGAGACCCATGTTCTTCATTTCAAATTCCCTTGCAAGGTCCTCCTTGCAATATCTAATCAATTGTTCATCACCGGTTAAAATAAAATAATCAACATATAAGACAATAATAAGAAATTTACATTCTACCAAGATGTGATATAGGTTTGAATCCACTTCACTCTTTCTGAAGCCCAAACCAATGAGATAGTTGTCGATCTTGGTGTACCAAGCATGAGGTTCTTGTTTGAGACTATACAATGCTCGCTTGAGTCTACACACATGAGACTCCTGACCAAATGTCTCAAAATATTATGGCTGCTTGATGTACACCTCCTCCTCAATAACCCCATTAAGAAATGTTTTTTTTACATCCATTTGGTGGATCTTCCACCCCGTCTGCGTAGCCTTTGCAAGAATTAATCTAATGGATGAACACCTTGCTATGAAAGCAAAGGTTTACTCACATTCAACTCCCTAAACTTGAGAGGATCACTTGGCCACAAATATGGCCTTATATTTCTCTATGCTTCCGCCTACTGAATGCTTAACCTTCAAGATCCATCTTGAACCCATAACTAATTTGTTTGCTAGTCTCCGGACCACTTCCCAAACATTTTTCTTTACAATGGATTTGTACTCTTATAACATTGGATCATCCCATACAGGTTTCTCTACAACTTCCTCCAAATAGGATGCCTCAGTCTCTACAAGCTTATTCATTAGAGCCATGTAGCTAGTGTACCATTTAGGTGACCTCCTCTACCTACACAAATTTGAAGGAGCTCCCGCATTCTCCCTCGCATCCTGCACAACTATATCAACTTCCCTCATTATTTTTTTGCCTTCTCTGGATGGTTATGCTGGAGTGGATGTCTCCACCCTCTACTCCTCAATTTTTGGTTGCTCCACAACTTCCCGAGGCTCCTCCATTGGAGCTAAAATCTCCTCTTATGATGGGATCTAAAGCTCCCTCTCAAGAGAGCACTGTGTCACTTTCTCCTCATCAAAATTTACATCCCTTCACACAAATTTTATTATGAGGGAAGGTAAGTACACACAATAGTTGTGAGGAGTTTCTGTGTAACCCACAAATACCCCCCACTTTGTTGTTAGCTCAAGCTTCTTCCTTAATTCTTTGGAGACATGGCAGTAAACAGAGCCTCCAAAAATTCCAAAGTGTGACACATTTGAATTTCTCCCCGAGAAAGCCTCCTAAGATGTAATCATACCAATAATTCGATGAGGACTCTTGTTTTGAAAATAGATTATTGTGCTGCATTCCTCCACCCACAAATGCAATGGTAGGTCTTGGTCATGAAACATAGCTTTCGTAGCTCCCATAATGCTATGATTATTTCTCTAAAATACCCCATTATTTCCAAGAGCCTTCACCTTCTTACTAGTTTCTTTCTCAACTAGTGACTTGAATTCTACAAACTTGGATAATGTATCATCCTTATTCCAAATGAATAAGATCCAACACTTCCTTGAGAATTCATCAGTAAAAATAACAAAATATTTCTGTCTGGCAGTGGAGGCTGATGAGAAAGGTACATAGACATCATAGTGGATCCTTTCCAAAACTACATGTGCTTTGTGTTGAAAATTTTAACTAGGTTTGGTCTTCATAATGACATGTGTAATTGTGATTTTATATAATTTATGTAAATAATAAAAAAAAAATTATCATTGTAATCCTTGTCTCATGGGTGTCATGAGCAAGGAATTTTATTTTTAGTGATGACTCCCATTGTGAGCCTTTAGGTTTTGTCATCTAGTCATAAAAGTCTATTTGATTCTCTCTCATGTATGAAGAACCCTTGCTGGGCATGTTACACATTAGTATAAGTCAATAAAAGAGTCAAAAGACCCTCCAAGACAAGCACAAGCATCTCCTAGCAAGTCAGCTTTAAGATGGAATTAATAATCTCCTCCAAATGACACGTCATCTCATCCTCCATTAAGTCAGCTAATTTGAGGGGGAAAGCACTATAAATAGACAGCTTGACCTCAGTTCATAAAACATAATTTCAAACAAGTGAAGGGTTGCAGTAAGGAGTGTGAGAATCACTTGGAAGGAAGTCGTATAGCCAGCAAAAGGAAAGAGGGAAGAGCGAGGATTATTTGGTTTTGTTTTAGGGTTATCCATCACCCACACATGCAAATAAAAATGGATTTTTTCCATTTTAAAAGATGTTGAAGTATTGCAGTTCCATCGGAAGGTCAAAGCAAGAGGAGTTAAGGGTTTATCTCAAGCCAAGTTACCAATGAAAATATCTCCCACTAAATGTTAAAATTATGAAACTGCAGTCAAATTCCACTTTGGATAGCTCATATGATGAAGATAATAATTGAAATAGATTCCCATTTTGGAGAGGACCAAAAATCGACCTAAAGATCACCTTATTTAGACAAGTAGAAGTTGGTTTTAGAATTTATTTATTTACTCATGTATATTGAATTAGGTCGGCCCTAAGCACATGTACAATTAGACAAGTCAGCCTCAACATCAAGTAGACCCTCATGAAATCTTATAAATAGAAGAGACCTCAAGCTCATTTGGACACAACCATCAAGCACTCTCCTCTCTCTTCTTTTGTTTGGTTTGCACAGGTCTGATGGAGGAAATATTGTGCAAAAGGTCTAAAACTATAGGCTCATTGAAGCTCACACATTTTTAGGGTTTTTTAGCCTCGAACACACGCTCATAACTAAGTATTTTCATCCCTAGATGCTAGCAAAATATGGTCCTGAGAGTGTCCAACAAGTCTCAGAAGCTCACACACGGTGTATAAGGGAGCGTTTGGGAGGCTAGGACTTTTGCAATCCATATCAGTCTTAGATGCTCACATCTAGTTCTCCAAAGAGCATCTAAATCAGTCTCAGATACTCACATAGGGTGTCTAAGGGGGAATCCGAGAGGCTAGGGTTTCCATGGTGCAGTTGGACCATAGATGCCCACATGCAGTTCTTCTGAGAGCGTCTGGCTCTATTCCAGGCGCACTCATATGGTTCTCGTGAGAGCGTCCAGATCTATATTATACACTCAAACGTCATATATATGCATGTGTCTAGGACCTAAAAATGTATTATCAATATTCTAAAGATTTTGTTCAATGATAGTCATATTCAGTAGTTGACTACAGTTAATGACAATGCATTACAATCCTCATAATCAGGGTCTTTGAGTATAAGCATGTTTAAGTTCATGTTATGGATGTTCTAGTTGTTTTGTTGCATAGATAAATATATGGGTCATTGTACTTTCTTTTAATAAATCATTTGATGATGATCTAAGAAGAAGAAGATTTACAATGGTTTTCGCTATAGTGGGTTTTTCCCTAGTCTCCAACCAATCCTAATGTCTCTATGTGTGCATGATTTTATTATATTGTTCCTTATGTTTCATTGCATTGATGATGATGATATTGTTATTTCTACATAGTTGCATATTCTGATGAATTCTAATGTAAATCTCAATAATGCTATAATGTTATGGGGTGAACTTAATGTATTAATGAAGAAATGCAATTATCAAAGCAAATAACAATGTATCCCTATGAAAAATTAACATGGTATTAGAGCTGGTCTGAAGAAAATTCATGGAGATCACCCTAATGATGACATCATTGATAGAAGGAAGATGAGGATGGTGGAGACCTAAAAGAATTCTAGGGTTTGAAGAAAACCCTAAGAAACTTTATTATTAGGTTTTGATGGATTCTATGATGTTAGGGTTGGAAAGAAAACCCTGGTTTAGGGAAAAGACATGAGATATAGCATGGTCAATGTGAATATGCTCAAGCACTTGTGAAATATTTGATGAAGCCCCAGATGGGATAGTCCCTAGTAGGCCTGATTGGTGGACTATGGATGGTGATGGTTGGTTCTAGAGGGAGAGGATCACCTTTCATTGAAGATAAGTATTTCTTGACTTATGATGCCTCTTACTTTTGTTTATACTTATGGATTTGATTATTATGTTTATTGTTTATACTTCCTACATTTGTATTTGAGTATATGGATGTTTTTAACCTCCTAGTTGAGATGTGATTAGTTTATTCTTCTTTAGGATCATTTGAAATGCAGGAAAGATGGCTAGAGCTGGAAAAGGTTAAGAGGCACTATATGGAAAGATGATAAAGTACTTCAAGTTGCCTATGTCTAATGAAAAAAGGTGAAATTTTATTTGAATACCACAAGGTATGCATGTTATGTTGTATTTCAGCGATAACATTAATGGCTAGGTAAGCCCTAAGGTATGATAAGAATATCTATTTCTTTAATGGCTCATGCATGCATATGAAAGAAACTTGGATCTATGTTTCCTATGATGAAATGATGCACCTGGTGTTGAACATTTTGATCTTCTTGGATTCTGTGAGGTTATCTAATGTTGATACATTGATATACTCGATGTTTGGCATACATCTATTTGTTGGATATCTTGATCATTTAAAGAAGGATAGCACCTTGACTCTAGTAGATGATACTCTTGATATTTGTAGTGCATAAGACATGATGGATTTCACATAGAAGGTTAGCTGATTAATTCTTATACACGATATTATTGATAATTCTTGTGATAAGCATGATGAAATCTAATGTAAAGATATATCGTTATACAGTAATTTTTCACACTCCCTGTCTCATACTCTGAGTTTTTCAAAATTTTCCCAAAATGTCACAAAGCGACAAAAGCTGTCAATGAATTCACCATGAAAAAAATTTATCAGAGCATCCCTGAAGAAAAGAAGAAGAAATTCCTTGAAGTAATTCTGGAAGAGCTTGTTAAAAAACCCTATTTGTAAGCCCAATGCTACTTTTAGCAGGCAAACCCATGTTGGTGCCCTTTGGTCTAACTAGTGACTAGTGTTGGCAATGCGACTTTGGATAGGAAAATCTACATTTATTCTCTTTGATCTGTTTCTCCAAAAATGGAGCAAAAGCTTCTCTTATTAGAAGCCTTGAGAACTGTGAGCTAGTTATTGTTGAATAAGGATATGGTCAAGTTCTCCCATTTTGAGTCCTTAATCCTACCTTTAGGGATATTCCCTTTAAGATGTGGAACTTCTTCCCCTTTTTTTGGATCGCTAACTCCCTCTCCTTCCCTATAAATGCATTCCCTTATACCCTCAAATGGGTAGTCAAATTAGATTAGTCATGCTACTACTAAATTGTGCCTAATTGCTACCAATTTGTGAAGGATAAAAGAGAGTTTGAGAAGTCTTGGCTTGAACTTGGAAACCCATCCTGAAGGAGGCTTCCAACATCAAGGTAGTGGTTATATGCCTCCCTCTTGTGTTTATTATTAATACAATGCATGTTTACTTTCCATAAGCATGTAAATGACTACTTTCTTAGTATGATGCTCCTTGATCTATCACATGGTTTATATTAGAATGCATATGCTATGTTTTTCCTTTGTTGTTTTTGTTTGATATCTCTTGCAGGTATTCATTCGCAACAAAATAGCAGGGATCAAGCTTGGAAGTGACGAGATCAAGATCAACATCGAAAATCGACCGCATAGAATGAGGTAAGCCATCCTTCATCTCTCATGTCATTATGATTTAAATTAGGATATTTTTTTCATGTATTTTTTCAGTTGTTACTAGATCCACTCATTGGACTAAAGGGATTGCTTCTATCCATAGAAGGGATTATCTAGATGACAAATTGGTGGCCATATTGGGGAGCCTATAGCCATTTCAACCCTCCTTTTGCATTTGGCATTTTGGATTAGTGTTGGGCATGGAATCCCCCCACAGCATGTTTTGGGGCCCAAAGCCCAAGTTTTGAGTTGATATTGTTGTAAAGCTCCGTGAATTGTGGGTGCGAAATGTATCTTAGATTCATAGGGTTGTCCGCCCTAAGTTTTAAATGTAATGTCAGCCTACCCATGGTCTGCAGACCATGGGATTGTATAAATAGAGTGAGGCTCTAAGTTGTAAAGACATGATTGATTAGAGAAGGGGAAAAAAGAGTCTTAGAGATTAATTTAAAAGTGCAAAGCGTGTCTTGGGTCGTAGAGTAGGAAAAGGCGCTACAGCTGAGTGCATAGAGGCTTAGTAGAGTCTGCAACTGAGTGCATGGACCCCTACAGCTGAGTGTGCAGCGAAGAGTTGAGTCTGTAACCGAAGAAGAGATTAATAAAGAAATAATTTTTTACGAATTATGTGTATCTGTTCTAAGTTATTACATGTATGATATCTTTTGCAAAAGTATTGTTTCTTTACTGCACGCATTTGTATGAATCGTGAATATTGTTAAGCATAACTGAAAGTATACAAATAAGCTAAATCAACTAATATTAGATTACTAGTAAGGACTTGGGTAATAGCACTGTTCAACCCCTGAGTAGGGTTGTGCGAAGGCAGCACCTCGGGCTGCGAGGTACGGGTAAGTGCACTTAGTGACGTGCACAACTGCAAACCACTTGCACTCATCAGATAGCTCTAGGGTGCGGAAACCTAGTTCTAGCACCCTCCCATACTACTTCGAGTGAGACTTCAGTCCGTGCTCCATAGACTGTTGCCGAAAGGGCCAGTGGTACTAAGATTTGTTTGGCTAAATCACCTCTGAACCTGGGTCAGGCCCCAAAAAGCCAACAAATGGTTCCATTGCCAGGAACGGGATCTGCATAAGGGATTTATAATGTCGTGGCACTGGAATCTGACAAAGAAAGAAATTGAAAAGTGGCTGGACAGAAAGATTCACGAGTTCGCAGCGCAGGAAAAGAGGAATTCACGAGTATCAAAAGAACAGTGGTTAGAGTGGTACGTGTATACGGAAATCCAAAAAATTTTCTTTGCATCCTTCCCCTCTGATTTGTACGAGTGGATCGCGAAGCTAGCAGATGGTCAGGGAAGGTGTAGGCTTGACAAACCAATCATGTGGACTCCAGAGTTGGTGCGCAGACTAGAAGCATCGAAAGATAAGATCTCGCGCATTGTGGACCATTGGCTCAATCGAATCATAGGAGGGTTTATCACCGAGTTCGTTGTAGAAACATCAATTAGCCACAGTGAGGTGGAATGACTCTTCCTCAAAGGGCTGCGAGGTAATTATATTAAATATTTGAATACTTGGATTAAGATGCTACTGTGTGAAAAGTGGGTTATGCGAGTAAATTGATGTTTGGGGCCACACGAAGTGGGGGGATCTATAGAAATGGAAGTAGCAAAGAATTAAAGAATAAACCCTTGATTTCGCCTCAATGGGAAAGTGAGGAAGAGCTCGCCAAAGTTTCTCCGAGAAGCACAATCAGTCTGATAAGGCAGCGAATTCCGCACATACCACCCCCACCTACAGTGCCACTAGTTTCACCATCGTCACCTCCATCTCCGCCCACACCACCTCCACCACCACCATGGTTCAGTATGGCAAGCACAAAAAATTTACCGATATTCAAAGGAGTAGGGAACGAAGATTCAAACCAATTTTGGTTCATGGTAAAGGTTGTATGGGAAGCACAAGGGGTCATGGATGACAACATAAAGAAGGAAGCATTGGTAAGCACACTACAGGACTGCGCACTGACATGGTACATTAAGCACTCTAATGACAATCCAAATGCAAGCATCGTAGATATCCAAGCTACGCTAAACAGGGAAATTAGCAAGCCAAAATCGAAGACACAATCCATTATTGGGTTTAAGGAAATCACAATTCTTCCAAGCGAGACCCCCTAGGAGCTGGATCAGAGACTGAAGGAAATGATTCGCGAAGCCAACTTGACCTTGATAGATGGGCAACATCGCGCATGGTTTGTAGCATCACTAACGCCGTATCTAAGAATGGCGTTGTTGTAGCAGAAGTTATCCACCTAGGCTGAAGCGTTGGAGATTGCAATGAGATTGCACGAGACCCCAATACAAGATCTTGGCCTAGGAGACCAACAAATCCACATGCAACTAAAGAACTTGTGTCTGGAAATGTAGAGTTTAAAACAAGACAAGACAACTCGCCTAAAGGTGCATGAGGAGGTATGGTGCATAAAACGCAAGGGACAGGGACATGACAAGGACCACTGTCTAGTCTTCACAAATTACTTGGTGGGAGGAGGGCCAATGCCATTGAGACCTGAGGCACAAGCAGGACCAAGTGCGGTGCTTGCATTATGGTGCGCAATTTGTTAGATAGGAGGAAAACATACTACAGATAATTGTCATCTATTACAGAAGTATACGTAGACGTACCAGCAATTGTTTTGTCATTTATGCAGGTCGGTAGGCCATGATGAGCACACCTACAGAAGCTATGAACTAATGATGGATCAAACTCCTACCTACAAGGTGCAAACCAAAACATGATCCCCCGATCAAAATACAAGGATATCACACACTGGATTTCAGGGGTGCGAGCGAGGTCGAGGTGGAATGGGACTAGAATGGGGTCATGGACATTTGATTTGTTACAATTGTGGAGGCCTAGGACATTATGCTCGCAATTGTACAAATCCGATGAGAGAATTATTTTTATACTATACCCAATTTGATCTTGAGATAAAGAACTACCCTACACTGATAGCGAGGTTGTTGATAAAGGAATACTCCAGCCTCCCCTGACACAGAACCTACAAATGTGAGATCTGAGCCACATGAAGAGGACTCGAATGAAAGCATCATGCTTTGAAGCCTTATCATGAGAGGAGATGACAAATGTAAGCAGCCTGAAGAAAGTGTGTGGGTTCACAAGGCTCCTACAAAGGAGCCTGAATTTGATTTGGAGCGCTGAAGGAGACATTCATGGAAGCTAAGAAGAGCTTCAGAGAGACCTCCACTTCAAGTAGTAAGGATCAACAAGAACCGGAGATGGATCCTTCAATGCTCACTACCTTTCTAGGGACATGCATGAAACTGTTGTGTAACATAAAATCGGTGAAGGGAATATAGGAACTTATGACTAGGTGCGTGGGGTCAAGAGAACCACGTATAGTCTGGAAGCTCGAAAAACATGCATCTCGAATAGGAAGGGAGATGAGATTGATTGCGCAAATTGGGGAGTACGAAATGGATCTAGTAATTCTGGATCTAGGATCAGACGCGAATGTACTGCCAAAGCAGACATGGGAGTGCATGGGCAGGCCTGCATTACAGTGGTCACCTATTCAACTATGAATGGTGAACCAACAAAACATCCTACCCATGGGAAGATTGCACCAAGTAACAGTGGATATTGAAGGTGCGAGCACACTTGTAGATTTTGAAGTGATAGAGATTTTTGATGACAATAATCCCTATCCCATGCCACTGGGAATAGATTGGGCCACTGATATGAACGAAGTGATAAATTTGAAAAAACACAAAATGATTTTCGAGAAAAAGTCACTGCGCGTAGTAGTGCCGCTAGACCCTGCGGAAGGAGCGCACTACATAGAACCGATGCGCGACAATGATAGTAATGAAGATATTGAATGTATCTACAAGATAACCACACAAGAGTAGGATTGGATGAATCCAACAACAAATGGCAGGATTTCATGGGAGTGTGAAATCTCCTGCACGTCAGATTCGGACGACGAAATAGAGCAATGGTAGAATCGGTTACACGAGGCAACCACGCTAAACTGCAACATGATGATAAGGTCACTACGATGTGTAGCAATAGAGGCGAGGCATCTACCTATGGATGATGGATTGACTGAGGTGCATGAATTCCTGAATAAATTTGAAAGAGAAGTGCCAAAACAGTAGCAGTTCGATGCTCTGAAATGGGCACTACGCACTACGCCTACAAGGCGGTGGGGTACACACCAGCAGAGTTTTGGGGACTGGCACGAATGCAGAAATATGATGCACCTACAATTTGGGAAGCCTCATATGTAGAGGGAAGGCAGGTATGATGGACGAAACAACCTGCTCGCCCACCTTTTCAGATGGGTAAAAGCGTATGGTACGCAGCCTGCACAAACGCACACTACTCTCACGATAGGAAACAAGAATAACAAGTAGAAGCAGGTAAGACAAGTGCGCGAAAAACGAAGTATGATAAGACCTAGCACATCAAAAATCACACACAGGGAAGCCTTTGACAAGATGTGCAGAGTGCAGAACAGGGTCCACCATGTAAGACGCACTGACTGGGACCTGTGCGTACCAGTGGTTCGATGGGCTTATAAGACCATGTGGAAAACCCTGACCGCAAGAGCACTTCCGAAACTGAAGTATGAAGTAGGGGCTGGAATCCTTGTGAAGCATGCAAAGCCAAATCCGCGCGTAACAACACCCGTAGATTCGACGGTCCGTGAAGCCCGAAATAAAGAAATCACATAGCTGTGAGACATAGAACATATAAGACTTGGGGAAGAAATCTGATGGGGAAACTTTAGACTCTACAAACTTGAAAAAGATTGGGTACGCCTAAGGGAGAAAAGCGCTTTGATGGATGTAGAGGTCAAGAAGCTAGAAGATGAAATAAGGAAGCATTTCTCGTCAAAAAACCAGAAATGGTAAGGCAAGGTGTGTACGATCGTATTAACAAATTGGATGACTATCGCTGTGAACTAGTTAGTCTGCTACCGTGGCTTGGACTGCATATAGCTAAACGCAATGACCAGGGTAGCATGTTGCAAGTAGTAAAATGTGCGATGCCAGTCACAATAATGAAAGGTGGTGATTCTCCGCAAACCATGGTGGAGGACGAGATGGAGCCCCGCACGGGTGGTATGACCACCTGACTAACCATAGAAAGAACAGTCTTAGCGCTCTAGGCAGTTGAAAGGGAGTGCGGGACTATAAAATATTATGGCTGGGAGATATGTGATATTGGAGATGCGTGCAGAATTAGAACGTCATAGGGTTCGTGCCTGCACACGGAGGGCTATGCTGCCACGCGGGTTGGCTGGGAAGTGACTGTTGAGGTCACTATTCAAGATGGGACGTGCGATTTGAGGCAAAATGGAGCGGGCGGCAAACATTTAAGACACAAGTTATGGGCAAGATTTGGGAAAATATACCACCAAGAAAGCATTAATGGCCCGAAATTTGGGGGAACCATTGAATTCGAATTCAAAAGGTGCTATAAAACATAGAGGGTTGGCTAGCGAACAACACTTGGTCATTTGAGAGTTAAGCGTCTAAGCAGAGCACTGAGCATTGAGAGCTGAGCAATAATTGATCCCCTAAGTTCGTGAGTGACAGAATATAGCCTAGAGATGATGACAGCCACCAAGGATGGTTTGGGAATGGAAGAGGTAACCGTTGGCGAGGCCGCGCAGACCCAAAAGGTGGAGGATGTTCCAGAAGGCGCCAGGGTTGTGACAAAAATCCCCAAATCACTGCGAACACTGAGGCCCAAGAAGGATAAGTAGGCAATGGGTCCAATACATGTGTCCTCGAGGAATCCACGGCACAGCAAACTAACCATGGCAGAGAAGGGGAAAGTAGTCACAATAGAAACGGATGAGGAAGAAGAAGACTTGCAAGCCCTGATCATCACAGAAGAAGAAGAAGAAGACATGGAGGAGGATATCCAACCATTACGCTCTGCAATAAAAGTGCCCGCATATGTCCCTCCGCAGAAAGGAAAGTCTAAAGTGCCGCAGGATCTGGATGAAACCAAGAGTCCGCTCCAGACCCTGCTCCTCCCAGACGACATCGTGTTTGAAGGCACAAACCTAGGCCACGTGCCAACCATGAAGTTCAAATACTAGGACCTCACTGACCATAAGAAATTCCCTCATCTATAGACTGTGAATCTGATGAAGAAAAACACTTCGGGGGTGGTGACGACGCTCGAGCCATGGAAGTGGCTACATGGTGTGGAAAAGGCCGGATTACTGAACCTACTTTGGGTACCACATTTCCACCGCGTAACAATCACCATTTCCATTATTAGTCGGTTTCTCTGCTTGGTGTACGATGGGTACCTATGGCTGGATAAGCATATCCCCATCACGGCCAATCTAATTCACCAAATCTCCTGGCTCCCCTGCAAAGGAAAGGACCCCATGACCATAGCACAGGGAAAAGGTAGCGATTTGGCCCTTACAAAAGCCATAAAAAACAAATATAAGCTGGAGAAGAAGAAGAGGGGCTATGCTATCTCCAACAGCAAGGAAAAATTGGTCAGCGTAGCCACCCAAATCCTAGCCGGCAAAGTTATGAGAAAGTGACGCATTGATGAGGTGCCATCACCAATGATCGCACTAGCTGAGCAGTGTGCGGAGGGGGTCCAGTTCAACTGGTCTGAATTCCTCTGTGAAGAATTTTTTACGAACTGTCACGAAGCCCAGGAGTAGGGTAAGACCTTCCACTATTTGTGGTCTATATTATCGATATTACTCGTAGTGGGAGAACTGCCAGAGGATAGTCAATTCCCCAACATTGATAGAGAAATACCAGAGACTGCGAAGTACGCTTCACTCTGGGCCACAAAGGACGCGAAATGGATCCGCGACACCAAGATCATTTGGGTGCTCATGAACATGAACATCCGGATGTGGATCAACCAAAAGCCGCACCTGTCACCCATGGTGTACAATAGTCTGTAGAGTTTTGCAGACTTCAAAGCTGATATGCACAACATTTATATTAGGGTGCGAAAGGATCCGGCGAAGCAGTGGATGAAGCTACCATTTGTAGCCACTGACGACACAATTTTTACTATCTTGGAAACATGGCCTCCCGAATGGCACGCCCCAGATCTGGCAGAACTAGAGAAGGCGACAACACAAAAGAAAAAGGATGATGCCAAGCTACACATCACTCAGTTAACAGAGAAAAGGTGGAAGGAAACTGCAGTAGCTAAGGAAAGGGAAGCATGGGAAGCGACACAGAAAGCCGCGGAATAGAAAAATGTTGCAGACACAGTAGTAGTAGCATAGGCAGCAACAACATAAGCAGACGAGGGCCAAGAAACGTCCTCGCAAGGGCAGGAGGCAGAGGAAACGGAAACAGTAGAAGGGAGCGCAAACCCAAGGGCCGCGTCCACACAATTAAAGTGCCCACGCATCGCAGAAAGAGCACGACCAAGGAAAAAGGTTAAGGCCTCGAAGTTGGCCATTGACCCGATCACCTTAACCGTAGGTGATCTCCATGACATCGACGAGACGGTCCACAATGTCACCAATGAAGCACTTCAGGAGTTCATGCAGGAGCACCAAACTATGTTGGGGGATCTCAGGGCATAGCTGCAGGAGTTACAGGTGCAGCCCCCTCAGGTGGGTACTCTTTCTACCCACCTCGCAGCAGGACCCTCGGCAACAAAGCTAATGTTGCACACATGAATGGATAATACGATAGTGTTGCTCGAAGGGGCCATAATTGCAGCGAATGTGACTGATAGATTTTTGGTTAGCATGTTAAAAGGACTTGGCCTTAATTTGGTTGCCCTTATGCAAGAGATGTTGTATCAGCTACAGGACGAGATAACAACAGAGTTGCGTGCCAGGGAGAGCTACGTGATCCAAATTCTTGGCGAGCAGAGAATAAACATAGAACAACTCAACTTGCAGTGTGACAAATTGGTGTCGCAAAATCAAAATTTGGTGTATATGGTAGATAACACTTGCCTACGCCTCCCGGAACTGGTCATGACCACAGATCTACCAGTAGAAGTGCAGATCCACAGTTTGGCAAGCAGATTTTGCGAGGCCAAGGAAGAGATGACAAGGGTGCAGCTGGAGCTGAATCTCTAGATTGTTGAGCTGTAATTGAAGGCGCAACCTTCCACTCCCCCAGAAATCAGAGAACAGTGCACTAACGCTATCACTCAGGGTTGGAAGAAATTGGAGGTGTGGTACGTGACTGTACCGGTATGTTGGAACGGGCACTTGAGGTCCTCACGACTTTGTAGGAGGACCCCAACATCTAGTGCCTGGAGACAGAGGTGTGCAAACTCCAGCAACAGTATGACAGTGTCAGAGGAACTACGCAAACAGTAGTCCTCACTCAACAGCTTGCAAGGATGTAGCAAGCCAAGGCACTAAAGGAGCAGGTGGACATGACGCGCCATAAGGAAGCAATTCTCAAAGCACGCATTCGATCATGGATTAATGTGGCCTTCATGATCATGAAGAATATTGAGGGAAAGCTTGCGCACATACAGGGGATGCATGTGCAGATGTAGGGAAGCACGCAGGACACAAAGGTCTTAGAAGAAAGGATGCAGCAGGTTCAACAAGCAACAGTCCAATGCACTATAGACATTATTACCGTTCGAGAATAGTTGGAGGAACTTCACACCAGGATCGTCGCGCCATCAGAGTGACTCGAGGATGAGTCACAATGTTTGTGTTGGGGGCCTATTGGGCATGGAATCCCCCCACAACATGTTTTGGGGCTCAAAGCCCAAGTTTTGAGTTGATATTGTTGTAAAGCTCCACGAATTGCAGGCTCGAAATGTATGTTAGAGTCATAGGGTTGTCCACCCTAAGTTTTGAATGTAATGTCGGCCTATCCTTGGTCCACGGACCATGGGATTGTATAAATAGAGTGAGGCTCTAAGTTGTAAAGACATGATTGAATAGAGAAGGGGAAAAAAGAGTCTTAGAGGTTAAGTAAAAAGTGTGAAGTGTGTATTGGGTTGTAGAGTAGGAAAAGGCTCTGCAGCTGAGTGTGCAGAGGCCTAGTAGAGTCCACAACTGAGTGCGCAGACCCCTGCAGCTGAGTGCACAAGGAAGAGTTGAGTCTGTAACCAGAGAAGAGATTAATAAAGAAAGATTTCGTTACCAATTCTATGTATCTATTCTAAGTTATTACATGTATGATATCATTTGCGAAAGTATTGTTGCTTTAATGTGCGCACTTGTATGAATCATGAATATTGTTAAGTATAACTGAAAGTATACAGATAAGCTAAGTTAATCAACTAATACTAGATTACTAGTAAGGACTTGGGTACTAACATTGTTCAGCCCCTGAGTAGGGCTGCGCAAAGGTAGCACCTCAGGCTGCGAGGTACGGGTAAGTGCACGTAGTGACATGCGCAACCACGGACCACTTACACTCATCAGACATCTCTAGGGTGTGGAAACCTGGTTCTAGCACCCTCCCATACTACTTTAGGTCAGACCTCAGTCCACACTCCGCGAATTGTTACCAAAAGGGATAGTAGTACCAAGATTTGTTTGGCTAAATCACTTATGAACCTGGGCTAGGCCCCAACAAGCCAGCAATTAGTTTTGCCAACCTTTCAATGATCCTTGGTTTTGATTGTCTTTGCGTTTGTACTCTGAGTTGGTCATTTAGGGTATCAGGTAAGGGTTTTTCTTAATATCTACTTATTTTTCCTAAAATTTCCTCGATCAACACATTTTTTATCAAACACAGTCACGCTGACAGCGGTGATTTTTCCCAGTACAGTCATGCTGGAAACCCTGTCTTCCACTGTCTGCCCGCATTGGTCTAGTTTCTTGTCCAATGCGGATTTCTTTTATGTAAAGTAGTGTTTCCAAAATGGATTTTTCTATGTAAAGTACCACTTATGAGCATGTCAATGCATATTTTTCTATGTAGAGTAGTGTTGATCCTTAAAATTGAGAATCTTTAGGGTTTTTGCTAAAAATCCTAGTCTGTCTTGATCTCTAAGGTCATTCTCTTTCTCTATGTGCATTATATTTTATTTCTTTGTGTTAGTTCCTTTGTGGTATGCAAAGGTCCCTCCCATTGTTTGAAGTGGTGAATGTAAATTTTGGTTGAGTCTTTGGTACTTTAAGTCAATGAAAATCTTTTTTTGCTACTTATATGAGTGGGAAAATACTGAATTTTTGTTGATTGAGCAGTATAGTTCTTTTTCAGTCATAAGGAAATTGATTTTGCATTCGTTTAGTTTTCATCTCATAATTCACTTTTCATAAAGTGCATTAGATCACATTGCATTGAAAAGTCATTTTTTGAGATTTATCATTAGAAATTGATTACATTGTTTAGTGATTGAAAGATGAAAGTGCATTGAGCACATTCTCATTCATTGAAAGAAAAATTGAAATCATTTCGCTTTTGGTGGTTGCATTTGGAAAATGAAAGTGAGAGATATAGTTAGGAAAGCTTTGTTTAATACATTCTTTGTTGTTGCATCATTGTTTGAATCTCTTCCCTTACTAGATTAGCTTTCAACGAAATGAAAAGAATAATTTTCTCATGATAGTTGCATCATAGGTGTTCAGGTGATATCATTTTGAGCCTTAAAAATGAAGCTTCATTGAAGATAAACTTAAAATTTACCTCCATTAACCTGAGGATCATTTGGAACTTAATGAAAACATTTAGAGGTCTAGGCTAGAGACATGTTCCGACATCATTAAACATAAGGGTTGTCATTGTTTACCAGCATTGTATCCTGGGGGAAAAATCCAGTTCCACGTATGGAAGTGTATAAGACCATTCTGTAGTACTTTCGGGTATACCAGAGGCGCTCCATGCATGATAAGTATATGGCAATGCTCTCATCAAATGGTTACACATTATACAACACTACTACAAACTACACTCCCACATATCGTCTCATATATTTTAGGAGTCCCATATAGGTTGTTATCCATCCATAGGTAACCAAGTCTGCCACCTTGCATACTGTGATACACCAAACACATCATTCGAGGAGGTTGGTTGACATACATTAAGTCCTTGGTTCTCCAAGGTGTATATTACAATTCACAGTCACTTGGTAAACCTTTATGCCTAGTTACCCATTTTTTATTTATTTGTTGTTAATTTCTAAAATTAATTAATTGTGGAATAATATCCTTCCTGTGGAAATACTCCTTAGTAGATCTTAGGTTAAGACTAATGGCAATAGTTCCTGATTCTACCAACCAAAGAAACCCCTCTGATGGGAATCCTAGTCCTTTTCCTTCTTTTGGAAATGTTGGTGCTCCCTATATGGCAACATTGTCCCTTCCTAGATTTACCATTGGTTTGCTAGTTTGGTTATTTTCTACCCCTATGGTTCTGAATGTCCAAACTTCTCCTCAACTAAGCTCTCCCACACCTGAACCATATCAATCTCCAGTTGATCTTAAAGTTGACCCTTTACCTTCTTCACCCATTCGGTCTTCTTCCTCTTCTTCTTCTTCCTCTGGTGAAAACATGCAATTTAGTAACGATGTGGATAAGAAGAAGAAGAAAAGGAAGATTAAGAAAAAGGGAAATAAGCAAAAGGGCAATTGTGTAGTCAATGCTACTGATGCAATTTATGTTTAGAAACCTTCCAACCAACCTTGTAAAATGAAATCCCCTTGAAAGCTTTGTAATGGTGATCACCTTCTTCGAGAGTGTCTTGGTATTCCCAATATATTAGAAGTGTGGTCCACAAGTTCATGTCAACCTTTGTCATAAACCTCTGGAGATCATGTTGGTGATAAACCTTCAACTAGTGAATGTAAAGCCCATGGGAAAAAGGGAAAAGTCAAATTTACCTGTAGGTTATGTTAGCGCTTGAAATTTCACCTCAGGCTGAGACAGGTAAACCTCAAGGCTACATCAAACCATTTAGCCTCGTAGCTAACCCTACGGGGCAGGAAAAGGCTCTCTCCGGTCTATCTCGTAAAATCTCCAATAGATGAGATGACCAATAAGGTAACACTGATATTAGGCTAGTAAACTGATTAGAAAGATTGATTTTGGGGTTTTTGGGTTTTTGGTGGCAAATTGAGGAGAGGGCAATTTTGGGTGCGGGGATGGGACAGAGTTTCTGCAGGGGGTTCCTTAGGGCGAGGTAGGAGACAGTGTTGATGCCTTTAACTGAAGTGGATGGTCAGGAAAGAAAGAAAGAGAGCTAAAGAGAGCAAACAATAACTTTGAATTCTCTTTAGACAGTAGAAAACATTGAAATTAAACAAACTTAAAAGCAGAGCATGGCAAGCATGAATTCTTACTTTAACACTTCATTTGCTTAATGTGCAGAAGTAAAGAAAGGAAATGAATCACATAACAAAGCTTACAAGAACATTGAGAAACACACCATCAACACATGAGTCCACAAGAATCCCAAAGAGGAATGCAAAACCCTGGTCTTCCTTAGCCAAAAATTGCAGAGATACAGTGAAATAATACAATGATAGCTTCTCCCTCAAGAGTCCAACCTTCCAACCTATGAAAATGACTAAGAAAATACATACTATAGATCACATAACCTCTTTCCCTGCCTCTATGGGTCGTTCTCACTATCCTAGGAGCTGTTTCAACCACTTCTAAACTTAGCACTAAAAACTAGGCAGTCAAAACAACTTGCTCTATAAGATAGGAAACCAATTCATTCATTTAATTTTTACCCTTTTCATGAATGAATCTTCTAGAAGAGTTACATAAGGGTAAAAGTGTCTAAAAAGTACCATAATTACATCAAAGAGAATCATCATTCACCTAAAAAAGTCAAACTGAGTCAAATCTGCGTTTTTTGGGCTGTACAGTGCATTTCTAGACAATTCTGCCTGCCAAGTCGAGCCCCCTGCCTGACGGGCCGCGCCCCTTTGGAGCCATGTTTGGGGCACTTGCAGGTGGCCAAATTGAGAAAAAGTGGGCTTGTTGGAAAGTTCTATGAGTCTACTTTCCAACCCAACTGGAATTTTTGAATTTGGAGTTCATTTTCCTTGTCAAAAATCAATTCTCCCAATACAGCTTTCTGCAATTCAAAAAAGTGGCAGAAAGTCAAATTTTGCATATTTTTCGACTTTCTGGAGGCCCAAAACTTCACCAAATCTCTAGTCCTATGATGAGCATGTGTAACTTTGCACGAAAAATCTGGAAATGTGAGTTTTTGCAAAATGGAGTTGCTGGGATGAAGGGTCTCACAGGGGGTGAGACCCGTTAATGAGCAAAAACCTGTAAATTGCCAAAAAATGCCAAAATTACCCAAAATGCTCAAAATTTCTTGGGATTTGTGCTGTGGCTAGGCTATTTAGTGACTTTGTCCTTGAGTGAAGCCTCGGATAATATATGGAGGGGATCGGGCCTCTTTCTCCGCTTTAGAGCCTCGGTCAACCGCCTTTGAAAAATCTTCATTTTGGCCTTGCACACATGCATTCTTGCCCAGTAATGGTTTTTCATGTTCCTCAGCAATCTTTTCTCTTGGTTGGCCTTAGCCAACAGCCTCTCCAAATGTGCATTTGCCTGGATGAGCATGGACTCTCGGTCAGCGGGCAATGGGTCACCGGGTCTTCTTCGGTTCAAGATTCAGTGACTGCGAATCCTCCATAGCTCATCAAGTGCTTTCTCCTCCTCCAACTGTTTGTTGCGCTACTCCAGGTAAGTGATGGTCCATTTGGCACCCTGAAATCTCCTCTATAAGGCATCATTTTCAGCTCTGAGATGCTGAATGATCTCCTTTGCCTCTCGGCTAGGAGAACTGGCCTCAAGATCAATAACCTCAGTATCTGGAACTCTTGATGGCCCCTCATCAATCATGGGCTGTTTGCCCCTCTGTGCTGCCTGTGTTGGTGAAGAAAGTGAGGCCCCTTCCACCTGATGTGGAGATAACACTCGCTGAGCTACTGCAAATAAGGCCCTTGGGCCTTTCTGATAGGTGACCAGAGGTGAGGAGCTGACATGTCTAGTGATGGGGATGTCATGCTGGTGTGATGGTCCTCCCTCCTCGTGAACAACCTCAGGATGTGGCAGTGATGGTGTTGTGAAAAACTCACGAGAGATGAACTCCTCCCATGAGATGCCTTGCTGAGTCAACTGATGCAATACTACTAGCTGAATCAAACCATAATGGTAAAGGCTCCTGTACTGTTGTTTCTACCTTTAAAAGTGCTGAATTCTATGTTGTTTCAAGGGGACAGGGAACATGAGGGGAATGTTAGGGGAGGGACATTTTTGAAAGGAAAATGGGAATACATGTATATAACAGGGAATTTAGGGAAAACATTGCAAACAAAATCATTGCATATGCATCATCAAATTCATGTGTTTACATGGGCATATGGAGAGGTAGGGTTAGGGTTTGATTTTTTATTTTTAAAGGGAAAGGGGTAGGGTTTTTTAAAAGGGAAATTGACATGGAAATATAGGGAAAATGAAATGGGAATGAAGAGAATGATTACAAGGACAAAAACAATGAAACAGCAATAAACCCTAGCACCTTTTTACAAATTTACATACAGCCATATAGAGTGTTTTTCCTTGCACAATTTGATCATTAAAAACACACTCATGATGTCTTTCAACTAACCAGCAACCATTCACAAGTTTAAAGAGCCTAGCTCAAGCGATTTGATGAGTTAGAGGAGCTTGAGAAAATTTTGGAATGAGTTTGGAGGGAGGTAGCTTGACGGGTCACGCACCTCGCCCAACGGGTCGCGCCCGTTGAAAAATACACTGCAGGCAGCCTCCTGACGGGTCGCGCCCCTCTCACGGGTCGCGCACCTGGCTCAAAGGGTCACGCTTTTTTAGGAGGATTTTGGAGGCCTTCTTGGTGTCAGAATCAGGCGCAGGATAGCTCATTAGAAAGGTATTTGAGTCTAATTTCCAACCCAACTGGAATTTTTTAATTTGGAGCTTATTTGATCTATCAAAAATTAAATCTCCCAAGACTGGTCAAAAAGTGCCAAATGAGGCTGCCTCAAGGAAGAGTGTTGTTGCAGTCAACTTTTGAATGCCTTCCTCAACCCCAAATTTATCTCATGATAGCTCATTGGAAATCTCTTTGTGTCTAGTTATCATTTTACCCATCAAGAAAATCATTTGGCCAACCGAGCTAGGAGAAACATTTATTTTCCGAAGGTCACTTCAGAGGTGCCCTTGATTCTCCTGAGGCAATGGTATTCTTTGACATTTCTCTCATACCATGACACCTGTGAAAAAAGTGAAGGAGGCTTTTCTTCTTTGGCATGTTTTAGACAAAAACCTCTCTAATTTTTCCAAAATTCATCTTTTATTTCTCTGGAACATCATTTGAGTGCGACTTGTCCCGATGTGTGAAACAAGGAATTTTGTTGAAATGAAGTGAAATGAAGGGGATAAGGGGCTTCTAAATTCTTGGGGAAATTTTTGGAAGTATGGAGGGATGTTAGAAAGTAGGGGAAAGTGGAATCTCAGAGATTGAGTGAGGGGAAGGGGTCCAAAAGGGCAAAACACAGGCCCAACCTAGAAAATTGCCAGGTTGTAGCAAGAAACTAGGGTTTGTGCAAAAATGAGGATTTTGGGGGATCTGAGTAATGGGAAGTGCTTGATAAGGTAAATTAAGGAAAGGGGAAGGTGTATGAACATCAGGAAACAAGTTTTGCTGATGATTTGACCGTCCAAGAGAAATTGCCTTCAAAACCCTAGGAGAGGGAAATGACCTTACCAAGGCACAACTGAAGCATGAACAAGATGTAAAATGACTCACTAGACACTGACATGATAATGACAACCCTATGAATGATGATAGAATCAACTGAATGATGACATGGAAGGGCCTTTGGGCAACTTTGAAAAGAGTGAGAGCAAACCCTAGAGCTAATGCCTAGTGACCAAATTTTGCTTGAAGACTCACTGAAATGACAAAATTTGACCTTGACACTTCAAAATCACTTTGTAAGAGCATATTTGATCACTGGAGGAAGGATGGAAAGACTGACACTAACATTGGCTCCAATGGGGATGGTAGCTCTTTGGAGGTGCCAAGAACCTCAGACCTCTAGGAGAGCAGACCAGTGCTTTCAACCATTGGGCGATGGGGTCAAAAACTCAAGCTGAAATGCATGACTGAAAACCGACTCAAACTAACTTAACAACAAGACTGAAAATGGACTAACAAAGGACTCATGACTCAACTAAAAACCGACTCAATACTTAAACCCAATCGACCAACTGAAAATGATGCTCAAAGTGGAGCTTATTCATCACAACCTACTCTAACAGTTTCATTCATCACCTAATCAAGTGAAATGAAACAACCAATGCAACCAAGTAAGTATCTCATCTGCTGTTTGAAATCTTCGCAAGTTCTCACTTATGACCAACAAGAGAGAACTACTGAAAGGTAACTCCCATGACAACTTAGAAACAAATCCATTGAATGATATGAATTCTCTATCCGCCTCCAAAAACACTGCATAAGGATCATGAAATTCAAGCACGCTGGAACTTAGCTCATCTAATAGATTACTTCTCATTTCCTCATACCATGAACGCAAACTTTGATCTGAGCCTTGTGACGAGACCTCTGCTAAAAATGACAAAGAACCTGGCTGCCGGATCAAATTCATATCAGCACATGTTTCAAGCTCACATGTAGTTAATGGAGAAAGACTTTGACTGCAAAACTCATCCAAAACATCAGCTATTGGATCATGAAAAACTTGAAAAGACTGTTGCAATCCCATTTCTATTAGTTCCATTGTGATTACATGATTGTCTACATGTTGCTCATTCTTCACTGAATATGGACTATGCAAATTTCCCTTCAAAAACTGAAATGATTCAAAACAGAAAGGTAGGGAACCTTCTTGTATCATTTGATCAAATATGTCAACTTCCATGCCTTCATCTGCAACTTTACAATCAAAGGCATTCGGGGGCTGCAAATCTGGATATGAAAAATTTTGAACAAGGTTTTCATTGCCCTCAAGATGGTCTAAATCAAGACTTGTTGACAGCTGATTTCTGATTACATGGAAATTGTCTCTAATGAACTGACATGAGTCAAAACAAAAAGGTAAAGATCCTTCACTTACTTTCAAATTTGCTGCACTTTCCTCATCAATGTCATAGCTGATATGTGTTGGTTGAACATTGTATTGAAGCTGCTGAAAATTAACTTTTTCCTCCCATAAACGAGCTGTTGATTCGTCTGCAAGATTAGCTTCTTTTTGGAGAACATAATCATCATCATACTGATCATACTGAGGCAAATCATCAGTATAAAACATATCATCAAGCATACAGGTCATATCAACAGTTCTTTCTTCTTCACAATGATCTATAAAACAATCATTATCTAATCTATGACAACTAGGATAAGAAACAAAATGTTTTGGAGCATCAACTTGTTCTTCTTCAATCAGCGAGCCATGAACATCATAATCATTCCTTGCGGTGACCTTCTCCATCATCTTTTCCACTGCACTTACCAAAATGTCAAGTTTCTCCTCTAGAGATGTTGATTCGATTAGATCTATGTTTTTCATCTCTTCTTCTTTCAACCTTGCTCGTCGGATCAGCAGATGCGCCTCTACATTTACTGCACTGTTTTGCATCTCGTGAAGTGTTGCAATATCCTTTTCTCACAGTTGAAACTCCATCTCCGGATCAAAGGCACCCGGATAGTGCAAGAGAGCTGACCTAGGAGTAGGCCTTATATCAACTGGGATTGAATAATAAACTTGGTTAAATCTGGTCGAAAACTGTTGTACGGTCTCCCCTGGTAGTCTTTTAAGATGGTTATACTCTTCAACAATCAAGAAAAGGTTTTGTCTGATCATCCACCTGTCACGAAAAACTTTGACGAACTGCTGGAAATCTGAGATGCTTGCATCAAGCAGGGTTTTGAACCAACTCTTCACTTTGGCTTGCAAAGAAAGAGCAAAAAGCCTTATACTAACATCTTCATCATCAACTTCAAAAAGGTCAAGAAAATTATCAACATTCTGCACATGTTGCTCAGCGTTGACATTCTTACTTTCACCGTCGAACCTCGGCAAGTATAGATCATAATTTTTGGGGAAAGCATGGAGAACAGAAGGTAAAACAAGAGGTTTATACCGATTTGAAATTTTACAAGGTGTAGGGGTATGTACAGCAGGTATAGAATCAGTCTTGGTCTCTTGAGACTCGTCAATCTGAAGATGGTCATCACAAAATTTAGAAGAAAGGTCTTGATCAAGCTCAAGGGTATGCAAATCTTTGGTATTCACAATCTTCAAAGGGAAAGAATCAACAGCAGGCCGAGGATCTCTTCTCAAATACAGTATACATTGCAAAGCCTTCTTTGCATTCTTGGGAAAAGAGAAGAAACAATTTATGACAAAGAACAAAATGTCTTGGATGAAATTCCAACTTGAGTACCTGATTTGTCCATGTTGTTCTTTCATGTTTCTGCTGGTCGGGATCATCCTCCAGTGGAGTCTTTGGATCTGATCTCAAAACTGATTTAGAGTTGCCAGGTGAATGATTTCAGCCTGTCAAGTGTCGGATCGTTGTTCACCATCAACAATCAGATCTGAACTTGATACATGTACTGGGGTAAAGTTTCAATGAAGTGCTACGCTATGTTCATAAGCTCACGGAGATAGACTGAAGCAGCGTTTATCTACTTGCGCTGATGTAAAACAAGAGCGTTTTCGAAGGCTACCTAGCGTAACTTCAGGCTCCGTCTAAGACTTATGAAATAACACGTCAACACAAAACAAGTTTGTTCTCCCCAGTATGGTCGCCAATATGTTAGCGCTTGAAATTTCACCTCAGGCTGAGACAGGTAAACCTCAAGGCTACATCAAACCATTTAGCCTCGTAGCTAGCCCTACGGGGCAGGAGAAGGCTCTCTCCGGTCTATCTCGTAAAATCTCCAATAGATGAGATGACCAATAAGGTAACACTGATATTAGGCTAGTAAACTGATCAGAAAGATTAATTTTGGGGTTTTTGGGTTTTTGGTGGCAAATTGAGGAGAGGGCAATTTTGGGTGCGGGGATGGGACACAGTTTCTGCAGGGGGTTCCTTAGGGCGAGGTAGGAGACAATGTTGATGCCTTTAACTGAAGTGGATGGTCAGGAATGAAAGAAAGAGAGCTAAAGAGAGCAAACAATAACTTTGAATTCTCTTTAGACAATAGAAAACATTGAAATTAAACAAACTTAAAAGCAGAGCATGGCAAGCATGAATTCTTACTTTAACACTTCATTTGTTTAATGTGCAGAAGTAAAGAAAGGAAATGAATCACATAAAAAAGTTTACAAGAACATTTAGAAACACACCATAAACACATGAGTCCAAAAGAATCCAAAAGAGGACTGCAGAACCCTGGTCTTCCTTAGCCAAAAATTGCAGAGATACAGTGAAATAATACAATGATAGCTTCTCCCTCAAGAGTCCAACCTTCCAACCCCTGAAAATGACTAAGAAAATACATAATATAGGCAAGCTAACACCTTTCCCTGCCTCTAGGGGTCGAGCTCATCCTTCTAGGAGCTGTTTCAACCACTTCTAAACTAAGCACTACAAACTAGGCAGTCAAAACAACTTGCCTCTATAAACTTGGAAACCAATTCATTCATTTAATTTTTACCCTTTTCATAAATGAATCTTCTAGAAGAGTTACATAAGGGTAAAAGTGTCTAAAAAGTACCATAATTACATCAAAGAGAATCATCATTCACCTCAAAAAGTCAAACTGAGTCAAATCTGCGTTTTTTGGGCTATACAATGCATTTTTGGACAATTATGCCTGACGGGTCGCGCCCCCCTGCCTGACGGGTCGCGCCCCTTTGGAGCCATGTTTGGGGCACTTGCAGGTGGCCAAATTGAGCAAAAGTGGGCTTGTTGGAAAGGAATATGAGTCTACTTTCCAACCCAACTGGAATTTTTGAATTTAGAGTTCATTTGCCCTGTCAAAAATCAATTCTCCCAAGACAGCTTTCTGCAGTTCAAAAAAGTGGCAGAAAGTCAAATTTTGCATATTTTTTTACTTTCTAGAGGCCCAAAACTTCACCAAATCTCTAGTCCTTTGATGAGAATGTGTAACTTTGCATGATAAATCTGGAAATGCTGAGTTTTTGCAAAATGGAGTTGCCGGGATGAAGGGTCTCATGGGGGGTGAGACCCGTTAATGAGCAAAAACCTGTAAATTGCCAAAAAATGCCAAAATTACCCAAAATGCTCAAAATTTCTTGGGATTTGTGCTGTGCTAGTTCTATTTAGTGCCTTGTTCCTTGAGTGAAGCCTCGGCCAAGATTGGAGGGGATCGGGCCTTTTCTCCGCTTAGAGCCTCGATCACTGCCCTTTGAGAAATCTTCATTTGGGCCTTGCCACACATGCATTCTTGCCAGTAATGGTTTTTCATGTTCCTCAGCAATCTTTTCTCTTGGTTGGCCTTAGCAAAGCCTCTCCAAATGTGCATTTTCCTGGATGAGCATGGACTCTCGGTCAGCGGGCAATGGGTCACCGGGTCTTCTTCGGTTCAAGATTCAGTCACTACGAATCCTCCATAGCTCATCAAGTGCTTTCTCCTCCTCCAACTGTTTGTTGCGTTGCTCCAAGTAAGTGATGGTCCATTGGGCACCCTCAAATCTCCTTTGTAAGGCATCATTTTCAGCTCTGAGATTCTGAATGATCTCCTTTTCCTCTCGGCTAGGAGAACTGGCCTCAAGATCAATAACCTCAGTATCTGGAACTCCTGATGGCCCCTCATCAATCATGGGTTGTTTGCCCCTCTATGCTGCCTGTGCTGGTGAAGAAAGCGAGGCCCTTTCCACCTGATGTGGAGATAACACTCGCTGAGCTGCTACAAATAAGGCCCTTGGGCCTTTCTGATAGGTGACCAGAGGTGAGGAGCTGACATGTCTAGTGATGGGGATGTCATGCTGGTGTGATGGTCCTCCCTCCTCGTGAACAACCTCAGGATGTGGCGGTGATGGTGCTGTGAAAAACTCACGAGAGATGAACTCCTCCCATGAGATGCCTTGCTGAGTCAACTGATACAATACTACTAGCTTAATCAAACCATAATGGTAAAGGCTCCTGTACTGTTGTTTCTGCCTTTAAAAGTGCTAAATTCTATGTTGTTTCAAGGGGACAAGGAACATGAGGGGAATGTTAGGGGAGGGACATTTTTGAAAGGAAAATGGGAATACATGTATATAACAGGGAATTTAGGGAAAACATTGCAAACAAAATCATTGCATATGCATCATCAAATTCATGTGTTTACATGGGCATATGGAGAGGTAGGGTTAGGGTTTCATTTTTTATTTTTAAAGGGAAAGGGGTAGGGTTTTTTAAAAGGGAAATTGACATGGAAATATAGGGAAAATGAAATGGGAATGAAGAGAATGATTACAAGGGGAAAAACAATGAAACAGCAATAAACCCTAGCACCCTTTTACAAATTTACATACAGCCATATAGAGTGTTTTTCCTTGCACAATTTGATCATTAAAAACACACTCATGATGTCTTTCAACTAACCAGCAACCATTCACAAGTTTAAAGAGCCTACCTCAAGCGATTCGATGAGTTAGAGGAGCTTGAGAAAATTTTGGAATGAGTTTGGAGGGAGGTAGCTTGACGGGTCGCGCACCTCGCCCAATGGGTCGCGCGCGCTTGTCGGGTCGCGCCCATTGAAAAAATACACTGCAGGCAGCCTCCTGACGGGTCGCGCACCTAGCTCAAAGGGTCGCGCTTTTTCAGGAGGATTTTGGAGGCCTTCCCGATGTCAGAATCGGGTGCAAGATAGCTCGTTGGAAAGGTCTTTGAGTCTAATTTCCAACCCAACTTGAATTTTTCAATTTGGAGTTGATTTTTCCTGTCAAAAATCAAATCTCCCAAGATTGGTCAAAAAGTGCCAAATGAGGCTGCCTCAAGGAAGAGTGCTGTTGCAGTCAACTTTTGAATGCCTTCATCAACCCCAAATTTAGCTCATGATATCTCATTGGAAATATATTTGTGTCTAGTTATCATTTTACCCATCAATAAAATCATTTGGCCAACCAATCTAGGAGAAAACTTGATTTTCCGAAGGTCACTTCAGAGGTGCCCTTGATTCTCCTGAGGCAACGGTATTCTTTGACATTTCTCTCATACCATGACACCTGTGCAAAAAGTGAAGGATTATTTTCTTCTTTGGCATGTTTTGGACAAAAACCTCTCTCAGGTTTCCCAAATTCATCTTTTATTGCTCTGGAACATCATTTGAGTGCGACTTGTCCCGATGTGTGAAACAAGGAATTTTGTTGAAATGAAGCGAAATGAAGGGGATAAGGGGCTTCTAAATTATTGGGGAAATTTTTGGAAGTAGGGAGGGATGTTAGGAAGCAGGGGAAAGTGTAATCTCAGATATTGAGTGAGGGGAAGGGGTCCAAAAGGGAAAAACACAGGCCCAACCTAGAAAATTGCCAGGTTGTAGCAAGAAACTAGGGTTTGTGCAA
>APFE030762180.1:25244-48066 GCA_000404065.3 Pinus taeda | reverse complement strand
AGAGGGAAATGAACTTGCCAAGGCACAACTGAAGCATGAACAAGGTGTGAAATGACCCAATGGAACTTGACATGATAATGACAATCCTATGAATGATGATAGACTCAATTGAATGATGACATGGATGAGCCTTTGGGCAACTTTGAAAAGAGTGAGAGCAAACCCTAGACCTAATGCCTAGTGACCAAATTTTGCTTGAAGACTCACTGAAATGACAAAATTTGACCTTGACACTTCAAAATCACTTTGTAAGATCATATTTGATCACTGGAGGAGGGATGGAAATACTGAAACTAACAGGTTATGTGAAGGGAATCATCATATTCACCTTTGTCCTTATATGGAGGAAGCCTCAAAATTGTTGGATAACCTTACCGCTTCTCAACCTCGTCTTCCAACTGGTTATTGGAAGCTTTCCCTTGATCAGAACTCATCTTCGGTCAATCCCACTCTCTCTAAAAGTGAATCTCATGAGTGCATTTATGACCAACCGTTGGTTGAAAATGGTTGACCCGATTCCACCTTTAGGTGATTGTACCTATCTTGTTGAGAGTAAAGTTCATACCACTCAATTTCTTCTGGTTTCTTCAAATTCCAAAGAATTAGGGGACAATCCTCTTATTTCCATAGTACAAGGGGGTGATCCTCCTATTCCCATGGTAGAGGGAGGCGATCCTCCCATTCCTGTAATGCAAGAGATCAGTTCTCCCATTCTAATTGCACCCTCTATAAGTAGTTTAGTCACTCTCTTTGATTGGATTCAACTGGTGGGATATCACCTTCCTTCTTACATTCCTTTTCAAATCATGTATAGCCTTATAATACCCCCGTACCTATCACCATCATATATGAAGGTGCATCTGTTAGTATTTTTTCCTCAACTATTTGGAAATTTTTAAGTTCTCCATAGCTTGTACCCGTTACCCAGAATCTGTTGGCTTTTAAAAGAGGAACCAATCAACCATTAGGTATTCTTCCTAAGTTTCCTCATACTTTGGGAGGAAAAATCATCTATCTCAACATGATGGTTTTCCAAGGCCCCTTGGATTTTAATTTACTCCTTGGCCATGACTATGTTTATGTCATGGGATCTCTTCTCTCTTCTCTCTTTTGTGTCATATGTTTCTCGCATGAAGGAAGAATTGTGGCCATTGATCAACTTTCATTCATTGGCCCTAATTTGACTCTAGATCAACCATATTCCCTAAATGTTCCTTGTATTCAAGTGGTATCACCCCCACAACAAGTTAATTATGTGGCCACCTATTCCATGCATGCATCTACTGGTGATCTAGTCAGTGATATAGTTCACCATGTATTGGGGGCATTGGAGCTTGATCTTTCCATTAGATCCCTTTGATATGTATCCCTTCTAGAGAATTGTTATCCCATCTTATGAGAACCTCTTGCAAGCTCTGACCTCTTATAGGCCATAATCAAGGTCCCCATGAGGATAGTTCTATTACTATGTCAACCTCATTAAAAAATGAAATAGTTCCTCATGAGGATAGTTCTATTACTATGTCAACCTCGTCAAAAAATGAAATAGGTGTCATGAGGGTAATTATTTTACTATTTCAACTTCATTAAAAAATGAAATAGGTTCCCATGAGCAGAGTTATTTTACTTGTGTCAAGATCATTAAAAAATGAAACAAGGTGTCGGAGCACAATTCCTTTTCCTATGCCAAGCTCCTTAAAAAGTGAGACAAGGTGTCATGAGCATGGTTATTTTCTTGTGTCAAGCTTGTTAAAAAATGAAATAAAGTGTCGGAGCAGAGTTCCTTTACTTGTGTCAAGTTCATTAAAAAATGAAGCAAGGTGTCAAGAGGATAGTTCTTTTACTATGTCAACCTCGTTAAAAAATGAAACAAGGTGTCAAGAGGATAGTTCTTTTACTATGTCAACCTCATTAAAAAATGAAACAAATCCCCTTTCAATTCAAGTCTTTGTTTAGATCTCGTAAATTCTCAGTCAAGTCTTTCACTTGATCTCATAAATGAAAATTCATTCCATCCACCTGTTAGTAACCAATAGTCTACTTAGGTGAATGAAATGAAGCTTGGGGGGCATGTACCTCGAATTGTGATTATGTTGGGGGCATGCAAACTCATCTCAAGCATAGTTTATATTTGTTTCAAGATTGTGTAAAATTGAAACCAAATCCAAGCATAGTTTCTTCTCATGTTTCAAGCTTGTGAAAATTCATTCCATCCACCTGTTAGTAACCAATAGTCTACTTAGGTGAATGAAATGAAGCTTGGGGGGCATGTCCCTCGAATTTTCATTATGTTGGGGGCATGCAAACTCATCTCAAGCATAGTTTATATTTGTTTCAAGATTGTGTACAATTGAAACCAAATCCAAGCATAGTTTATTCTCATGTTTCAAGCTTGTGAAAAATGAACCATATTCGATTATACTCAAGCATAGTTTCCCGTGTTTAAAACTTGTGTAAAAAATGAAACCATTCCCACTTTACCTCTCGTGTTTTCCATCTTTACCTGTTTTTGTTGAATGAGCCTTGGTTTTTTCATTCCATCCTCACCATATCCTTGGCCGATCATACGCTTTCAATTGGTTGTTTTATCCTTTCCTAAGGAACATCTGTGATGAGTGGTATTATTAGCTAGCCTCTTGACCTTTACATGTTTTGAGCAGTTCCATTATGACCAGAACCAATCTATCCTTTTATACCACTCGTTCCTTCAGGAGGAGTCTTCTCTTAGCTCTTTTCAAACTTCAAAAATATGAAAAGATTGTCGAGCACTTGTCCTTTTGAATTCGTAAAATTCAATGAAAAGATATCTACTCATTATAAGTTTAACCCTTTTCCAGAGTGAGATAGACTAGCTATGAAAAAGGAATACCTTAGTCGAACATGGCTAAGAGGTTCTCTTGAGTATTGTTTTCTACCTTTTCGGACTTAAGAGACTATCTACGAAAAGAGATATTTGGAGTTTCCTTTTTTCCTCTTTTTCAAACTCTCTAAACATTAAAAATATGTCGAATTACCCCTCCATCAGACTCGTAAAACTTAAACAACGCAGGACTTTTCACCATGACGAGACCAAGTTACTCCTTCCTAAGGCTTTTTAAAATTTACTAGGATGGATTCATCTGAAGTATGAACTTATACGACAAGCATATGATATCCTCTTCAATATTGTGATTAAAATAAATAGGTACTCGCTAGAAATAGCAGGGGGGAATGGAAGTAAATGTATCTTGTATTCTGTATGAAAGGAAACATGTTGCTCTTGAACATGACATTTATCTGCATTTCATGTTAGGTTTGGGATATCCTCGCTTAGTCACTTTCCTTCTTGGTTTTGGGAAATCCATTTTCCTCTCATTTGATTTATACATATCATCATCACGGCCATTGATCCCATTTTTGAGTCAAATGCTGCCAAACTCTAGAGTCATGCCACTGAAATGTTCAAGAGAAGTTTTGTCTACAAATTCAAACCTTTTATACCCCATTTGACCTTTTTTGTGACAATCTTGAATCACTCTTACATGCTCTGCTACATCCTATGTTTCGTGTCAATGATGTAGGAAACATTATGGCCCTCCTTTGGCAAATAATTTCCTCTTGACTTCAACTCATTATCTAGGAATATGATCTAGAAACTCCCTTTCAGTACCTTGAGCTTTCATGCCTTAATGGAATTTTCTTCACATTCAATGATAGGTTCACATCATTGCCCTTCGATCAGATGATTCTATGAGTGTTCAACTTCAGATTCCTTATTCACACTTGTGGATTGTGTTGTTTTACCTTGAAATCCATTATCATTAGAGATGAAGACCCTGGATTTCATCTAATAAATCTAGGCTGCATGGAGTTACTTAGTATCATGATTGCATACATGATCCTTTCTAGTCAGATGGTTGTGTCCATGTCGTGGATCCATGCATATGATCCTTTCTAGTTAGTTGGTTGCATCCATGTCATGGATACATATACATGATCCTTTCTAGTATGATGGTTGCGCCCATGCCATGGATTTGTGTATTTTTAAATGCCTACTCATTTGTAGGTAACGGTAGTTCTCAAATGTCCTTGCCTTGAATTTTAAATCACTTTAGCCATCACTTCTTGTTCTAAATTCATGCTTTAGGGGGCATATGTTATACAATAATTTCTTGCACTCCCTATCTGATACCCTAACCTATCGAACTTTTCCCAAAATGTTGCAAAGCAATAAAATATGTCAATTAATTCACCATGAAAAACATTGATTAGACCATCCCGAAAGAAAAGAAGAAGAAATGTCTTGAAGTAATTCTAGAAGAGCTTGTCAAAAAACCATATTTTTAAGCCTAGCTCTACTTTTAGCAGAAAAACCTGTGCTAGTACACTTTGGTGTAATTAGTGACTAGCAATGGAAATGCGACTTTGGATAGGAAAATCTATGTTGATCCTCTTCAAGCAGTTTCTCCAAAAATGGAGTAGAAGCTTCTCTTACTCAAGAAAGACGAGTTGGTTATTGTTGAATAAGGAGATGGTTGAGTTCTCCCATTTTGAGTTCTTGATCCTATCTTTAGGGATCTTCCCCTTTGGATGTGTACCTTATTCCCCCTTTTTTGGATCCCTAAATCCCTTTCCTTCCCTATAAATACATTCCCTTATACCCTCAAATGGTTGGTCAGACTAGATTGGTCATGATGCTACTAAATTGTGCCTAATTGTTTCCAATTTTTGAAGGAGGAAGGAGAGCTTGAGAAATCTTGGCTTGGACTTGGAAGCCTATCCCGAAGGAGGCTTCCAACATTAAGACAGTGGTTGTATACTTCCCTCTTGTGTTTATTATTAATACAATGCATGTTTACTTTCCATAAGCATGTAAATGACTACTTACTTAGTATGATGCTCCTTGATATGTCATATGGTTTACATAAGAATGCATATGCAATTCTTTTCCTTTGTTTTCTTTGTTTGATCTCTCTTGTAGGTATTCATTCGCAACATAATAGCGAGGATCAAGCTTGGAAGTGAGGAGAGCGAGATCGACATCAAAAAGAGACCACATAGCAGTGAGGTAGGCCATCCTTCCTCTCTCATATCATTTTGATTTAAATTAGGATAGTTTTGCATGTATTTGTTTTGGTTGTAACTAGATCCACTCTTTGGACTAGAGGGATCGCTCCTATCCATATAAGGGATTGTCTAGATAACAGAGATTAACACTTTTGTTGTTTTGGTAAAGGTTTATTGAATGACCTAACTTGATCCTATTGATCATGATTAGCATGGTAACCTTGATGAGAGTTATAACTATGAGATTGATATTCTATATCTCTTACTACATGTGGTCATGTCTTGAGGGCATATGGTAAAAATGAATTCCATAACTTGATGGATTCTCTTGATAGAAAGTGTTATTATGTCCATAATCTTTGAGATATGATGTCACATTTGTTTGTTGTTCTAATATTTCAAGTCGAACCCTTGATGAAAGACTAATGACATGATGTTGATGACATGAATGAAGATGAATGAATTAGATTCCCAATGAAAGGGAGAATCTCTTCTCAAGATTCTTAATCATATTACTATTTTCATTATGTACTGTTGAAGTATGATTTATGTGCATCTGACATTATTGATCTGCATTTAGTCTCAGATCTGAAGCCCGTACAAAAATTATGGTTTATGTTTTGGATGTAGGCACAAAACTGGAAGAATTGGTCCCTGGACGCACACATGTTAAGGCCAAGGTAGCTTCCAGGAACCTAAAGATGCTCCCATGCTAACCTGAAGGGAGCATATAGGGGTTTGAATACAGTTGACCATCATCCAAAGTTTTATGAAGTTGTCTCAACTCTGAATCAAGGTGTCTCTAACATATTCTATCACTATAAACTGATTTCTTAAGGTGTTGGGTTAAATTGTTGATCACAGAAGAAAAAAATGAAGTATTGTGCATGAAATCAAATGTTCACCTAGAAGATGTTAGTATTAAAAATGTGTTGCAGATAACAGTAAGATCTGAAAGAAGAAAAAGATTGAATATTTTCCATAATATAAACATGAATATTGAACTTGTGTTTGTAGGCGATCGAGACATACATATAGATATGTCATTATGTTTGAAGTTTGTGCTACAAGACTTTAGCATGATTTGGTTGATTGATATAGATGAGGAGTGTTTGAAGTTTTGACATGGTGCTTGACAATGAACTTTGAATTGATGATTGATATATGTTTTGGACTATAGATCTCTCTATGATAACAAATTTGGACTTGACCTGATGACTAATGATTTGATTTGACAATTGTTGATTTGCCCTAATATCAATGCTATGTGGGCATAGTAACCTTCAATGACTTATGTGAGTATTTGAAAAAATGGTTTTGTATTGGCCTCCTTGTTCCTAGAATAATGGTTGAAGTATTGATAATTGTGATTGAGTATGAATATGGACCCTGCATGATTTGACCTTGGTGTACGAATTTGCATCTAGTGGCAAACATGAATTGTATTATGATTATGAGAATGACTTGATGAAGTTTTGGATTGTAGATGAAAAACTTTTTGGCTTGATAATAATTGAAGTCAAGGCTTGATATGAGCTCTAACTATCAGCTAGTTGAAAGAATTGATGCTATGATATTGATGACTTTGATAATAGTTTCCATCTGGCTTCTAAACTTTGAGGAGCTGACTTTGTTGATGTGATGGTACAACATTTATTTATGTAAGGCTGATTATGTTGGATTAGTAAGGCATTATGCTTGTAGAGATAATTTTATGAAGTAAACTCCCTGATCCAGATATGTCCATATTTGGAAGTTATCTGATGAAGTCAGGATGATGATGGTTTTGATTTTGATTATGGTTTTGGTTTTACATACTAATGGTCTACTCTTGACAGGTGTTATCAGGAAATCTAGTGTCCATTCAGAGCTACTAGTCCCACTAAGACGGGTAGCTATCTTAGAAACAAACAAATTAAAGTTACTTATGTTTTCCTTTATGAGAAGTAGATGAGAGAGAAGCAGAGACTACCAACCTTAGTCTTTCGTTGGGCTCCTTGCTTGTTTCCTCTCCCCTTTGACAGATCTTTGCCGCTCCTTCCTCGCTTGTCCCGCTTCAAAGAACACTTGTAGAGTCAAAGCAGCATAATACCATCAAAGCATAGAGATCTACAATCATAAGCAATATAGGATCAGATATATATTGACCACACAAATGCATATATTAACTCAGACATACAAGAATGTGGAGGAAAAATAAAATAGCTTTATTGATAGAAAGAGTAGAAGAGAGGACTACAACCCATTGATCTGACCTAGCATGAAAGCCCTTCTTCACCTCATGAAAAGCTATATCACCCAACACTATGATGTTCCACAAGAAACCAACAACACTTCCTTACAAAATACAAGATTCCAACCTCTGGATCTCTGGGATGAGGGATCCATATATAGATATTTGCAGGTGGGTGAGTCAGCTTCTGGGATTTTGATTAGTGTCTTCCCTCTGATAGTTCTTGTTTCCACTTGGAGATTCATGATCTCTTACTCATCCTTGGGTGAATTCAGAGAGGCAAGTGTCAAATGGGAAGTTTCTAGAAGATTCTTTGGGTTTCCACCTAGCCAACTGCTTCTGCCATTTGTCTACTCTCGCTCATCGCACCCCACAGAAGGGCTTTCCAGTATGCATCACCTTTTTTGCATGTGGCAGGTGAGATGCATCACACCCTTAGCACTGAGCAGTCTGTATGGTCTAGTTTTAACCAGTTCTGAGCAATTTTTCATGGAGAACTTCTGGGAGATGATGTAATCAGCTGACCTTGCTCCTTTAGGGTATGAAACAACACTTTTAGGGAATTAGAAGCCCTTGGTTTATGGACATATGTGATTGGGGTTGCAATTCCCAAATATGTCTATAACAGTTGCCCCCTAAAGCATGAGTTCATAAATCTTTTGATGTCGGATGAAATGCTTTATCATGAGGATCCAAGGTTTTTTCGAACTAGAAGGAAACCTGTAATAAGATACAATACAATACATCATCTTCATAATAATTTCATGATCTAGCTGAGGCGGGCATTCCCATGCTCAGCTTTATAAATTCATTCTCATGTACATAGGACAGACAACCGTCTGTGTGGCAGACTGATGATTTTGGTAGAGCCATCATCCTTTGGCTTGGATGATTATCTGTGCAGCAATGATGTACATTTGATGTCTTTATTTTCCTGAATATATTACAGCCCAGATGGATGAAACTAGATATGAGATCTTCAAACTCGTTCAATCTTCGCCCGAAGTACAAGTCAATCCATGTGAAAAGATGTTCTGGAGTCGAACATGGAAAGACATCACTTGATTACCAACCAATGATGAAAGTTGTTAACAGGCGCGAGAGGAATCACTGATAATGATAATGACCCTCAAGGTATGACAGTACAATTTACGTGGTGTGAAAAAAGGACTTGGCGTTGAACACCACGCAAAATCTTTCGGTCGAAGGCCATTGATGTAAACTTATCGCCGGAAGTGAGAAACTTGCCATTGAGGCATGCAAGCTTCAAAGTACTGAAAGGGTTGTTCCTAGGTCGACTTCTTGGTTAATGAGATGATGTCAACAAGAAGTGACCCATCGTAGGAGGGCATTAATGAATCCCACATCTATGACATGGAACAGAGCAAATGATTTTGTGGAGGTGAAAATGATCTGATGATACAAGGTTCAAGGTGGCGGTCATGAAAGAATGAAGCGTGAAGGTATTGCAGCGGATGAGATACAAGTTGGGTTGGTGAATTCTCTAAGCGACTTCTCTTGAACATATCAGCAACACTGAAGTGGATTGGTAGTGTTAACCCCAAAAATGGATGGTACGGTGGACCAATGGTAATATGACTAATGAACGGAATAACCCAACCCAACTCAATCATGGTGATGGAGTGAAAGTGTCATGTTCAAGAGCGACTTGCTACCAATAAAGTTTCTTCAAGTTTTCTTCCCAATTTTTCCCCAGTGGAGTTGCCATTTTGTTATCAGGAAATCTAATGTCCATGCAGAGCTGCTAGTCCCACTAAGATGGGTAGCTATCTTAGAAACAAACAAACTAAAGTTACTTATGTTTTCCTTTATGAGAAGTAGATGAGAGAGAAGCAGAGAGTACCAACCTCAGTCTTTTGCTAGGCTCCTTGCTTGTTTCCTCTCCCCTTTGACAAATCTTTTCCGCTTCTTCCTCGCTTGTCCCGCTTCAAAGAACACCTGTAGAGTCAAAGAAACATAATACCATCAAATCATAGAGATATACAATCATAAGCAATATAGGACCAGATATATATTGACCACACAAATGCATATATCAACTCAGACATACAAGAATGTGGAGGAAAACTCAAATAGCTTTATTGATAGAAAGAGTAGAAGAGAGGTCTACAACCCATTGATCTGACCCAGTGTCATCCTCCCAACATGAAAGCCCTTCTTCACCTCATGAAAGGCTAGATAACCCAACACTATGATGTTCCACAAGAAACCAACAACACTTCCTTAAAAAATACAAGATTCCAGCCTCTGGATCTCTGGGATGAGGGATCCATATATAGATGTTTGCAGATGGGTAAGTCAGCTTCTGGGATTTTGATTAGTGTCCTCCCTCTGATAGTTCTTGGTTCCACTTCGAGATTCATGATCTCTTACTCATCCCTGGGTGAATTCAGAGAGACAAGTGTCAAATGAGCAGTTTCTAGAAGATTCTTTGGGTTTTCACCTAGCCAATTACTTATGCCATTTGTCTACTCTCGCTCATCGCAGCCCACAGAAGGGCTTTCCAGTATGCATCACATTTTTTTCATGTGGCAGGTGAGATGCATCGCACCCTTAGCACTGAGCAGTCTGTATGGTCTAGTTTTGACCAGTTTTGAGCAGTTTTTCATGGAGAACTTCTGGGAGATTATGTAATCAGCTGACCTTGCTCCTTTAGGGTATGAAACAACACTTTTAGGGACTTAGAATCCCTTGGTTTATGGACATATGTGATTGGGGTTACAGTGCACAAATATGTCTATAACAACAAGCGATGATCTAAGTAATAGGGAGATGGATTTTGAAGCTCAAAATGATGTATGATGGCATGATTTCTGAAATTTGGGAAAGAAATTTTATATTGCAAGGTTGTTGAAAAATGTTTTTGAATAATGGAAATGCAAATCCTTGGATACTCCAATTGAATTATAAGATGTTAAACTTGTCTTGGAAATAAACAGTTGATTGAAGAATTGATGTTCTATCTTTAAACATCCATCCACATATATATGATTGGGCCACTTCATTCACATAGATTTTCCACCAAACATCCTTTGAAAAGTTTTCATGAGATGTTCTTTTTTTGAGGCTAAGATATTTCTCCTATGATATAAGACTGCATGGATGTATTGTTTTTAATAGAAATTATTGTTGATGAGAACATATGAGTTCTTCCTTAATATGAGGTATACCATGATATTATTGAAGAAAGGTCCATAGCTTTACACTTGACTGAGATTCAGTATGATGTTGCTGGCATGATTAGCTGCAAGGCAAGATGTAGAAGCTCCTTAGACATTTGCATGATCAGGATTTTAATATGACATGGATACATAGTGATGACAAATAATCATGTATATAGTTGGGACTGAGATCCTCCCATATTTTGAGAAAGTAAAGTTTTTCAAGACAAGTTTAGGCTTGTGATTGACACCTCCTTGAGAGGGAGGATGATTATGGTATCCTTTTGTGATTTATATGATTATTTATGATCTAACATTATATTTTATTTGATATTCTGTATGAACAGTAAACAAATTCTATTGAGACAAGAAGATACCATATTTGAGTATGATGAGAGTAGCATTGATCGAGGACACTAAGACAACTCTTCCTCCCTTTCTGACCTCCCAGGGTGAGGAATTGAGATAGAGAACCATTGGGGTTGAGGGAACTCTGGACAATAGGGTGTGACCCCTATTCTATTACCCATATGGTTGGAGATGTTTCTCCCCTATCTTCATAGGGTCAGAGAATGTTGCTCCCCTGTCTGGTCTTTGCAGAGTATACCCCCAATGGGAATCATACCCGCAAGCAGGACTTGTTGGGAATATCGCTCCCCATTTGGCCAACAAGTTGAGAGTGTACTTGGGGTGTACAACCCAAGTCGATCATGATGTAGGTGTTCTACCACATGACTATTTAGGTTCATTGATGGGAAGATTAGTAGGTAATAGGATGGGTTGAGATAACCCTATGTGGTTCTAGTTTGAGATTGAGCTCCCTGATGTGATCCAAGGGTTGAGATATGCTCCCCTATGTATTCAGATATCTTATTGCTTAATATGGGGTTGTAGGTGTATATCTCCCCCATGAGATTCTGGGTCGAGATGTGCTCCCTAATGTGATTCCAAGTTGAGATGTGCTCCTTGATGATATGCTCTCTGATGATGATTAATGATGAGATTCCGAGTAATAGCCTAATGAATAGAGGCTGGTAGATTAAGCTCCCCTTGGGTAATGAATTCTTCTTCTTTTAGATTTGAGAATGTTCAACATACAAGACAAAATAATCAAGAGATAAGAAGGAATAATCAAAGGATAGATCAAGATGTACATTTATGATTTATGATGATGAGACACTTGAGATGGTCATGGCATGACGACTGCATGATAGAAATGACCAGTGATGATAATTGATGACACTTGAAGATACCAGAATGGCATATTGATCCATGGATAGATATTGGCAGGTGGATTTCTCCCTAGTTGAGAGGGAGTGTTAAAATTATGCAACTGTGGTCAAATTCTACTATGGACAGTTCATATGATGAAGACAATAATTGCATATATTCATATTTTTTAGACCAAAAATCGACCTAAATATCACCTTATTTAGATAAGAAAAAATTGGTTTTTGAATTTATTTATTTACGCATGTATATTAGATTAGGTCGGCCTTAAGCACATGTACAATTGGACAAGTCGGTCTCAACATCAAGTGGACCCTCATGAAAGCCTATAAATAGAAGATAACTCAATCTCATTTAGACACAACCATCAAGCACTCTCTTCTCTCTTCTTTTTTTTGGTTCGCCTAGGTCTAACATAGGAAAGCCCGTGCAAAATGTCTGGAACTACAGGGTCAAAGCTCGCATGTGTCTAGGGTTTATGAGCCTTGGACGCATGCTCATAACTAAGGATTTTCGCCCCTATACATTGGCACATTATGGTCCTAAGAGCGCTTGGTAAATCTCGGATGCTTGCACATTGTGTCTAAGGGAGCGTCTGGGAGACAAGGGCTTCCACAGTCCAGATCAGTCTTAGACGCTCTCATCTAGTTCTCTAGATAGCATCCAGATCAATCTTAGAAACTCACACACGGTGTCTAATGGAGCATCCAGGAGGCTAGGGTTTTCACAGTGAAGTTGGACCTTGAACGCCTACATGAAATTCTCTTGAGGGCATCCAGATCTGTCCGAAACACACTCATTCAATTCTCCTGAGAGCATCCAAATTTGTCTTAGACACTCACACATAGTATCTTTGCATGCATCTAAGACCCAAAGTTGAATTATTAGTATTCTGAAGATTTCACTTAGTGACAGCCATATTCAGCAATTGGCTACAGCCAGTGACAATGCATTACAATAATTAGAATAAGGGTCTTTGACTATAAACATGTTTAAGGTCATGTTATGGATGTCCTAGTTGCTTTGCTTCATAGATAAATATGTGGATCATTGTACTAACTTTTTCTTAATCATTTGATGATGATCTAAGAAGAAGAAGTATTTACAAGGGTTTTACCCATTGTGGGTTTTTCCCTGGTCTCCAACCAATCCTAGTTTCTCTATGTGTGCATGTTTTTCTTCTATTGTTCCTTATTTTCTGCTACATTGATGATGATGATATTGTTCTTTCTACATAGTTGCATATGCTGATGAATTTTTAGTGTAAATCTGAATAATGCTATAATGTTATGGGGTGAACTTAATGTGTTAATGAAGAAATGAAATTATTAAAGAAAAGAACAATGTAGCCCTATGAAAAGTTAACACTAAAGCAAAGGGAATCAAGTCATAATAGAAGGTCTTATGCATATGTTATGGTTTTTGAATTAGGATTGCAAACCTAATTCAAGTAGGCCAAAAATATGAAGTAGAAGGAAACCGAAGTTGAAGAGGAGCCAAGAAGAAGAAAGGAGCAGAAGGTTGACTATCGTTGACTAAGGATCTCATCAAGGGAGCTTGTTTCTTGGGCTTGGAGTGGAAAGTAGGTCATGGTTCTTGGTCTTGGTATTCGTCAATTGGAATCTCTATAATAAGAAGAATTTATTCAGGTTTTCCTCTCAAGTGTGAGAGATTTTAGCCCTGGTTGATTACCTATATTCAATGTATCTTATTTCTTTATGGTTTATGCTTGGTAGTTGTTTGATGAAGAATAAAATTATAATAACATAAGTAAAAGAAGATCATAATCAAGAATTAAAAATTCTTCACAAGTAGTTATTTATCTAAGAGAAATCACCTAATCTAGATGCCCTAGATTTCTCACCATGGTTTCAGAGCTAAGGTAACAAAGTCAAGGAAGGGCATCTTATCAAGGGACACTCAAGGATCAAATCTTAAGGAAGGCATCAAAGCGAAGATCATCTTGAATTCAAGATCTACAAAGGAAGCATCATAACCCTAGATCAAAGGAAGAATTCTACAAAGAATTTTCGGAACCCTCAAGCCACCTCAAGGTACCTCAAAGACGCTAATCAAGTTAAAGTCTTATACATCAAGCAAGACCAAGAATGTTGTCATCAAGGTTCTAATGTGATATCTCTCTCATTGAAGCAAGGTCCTTACCATTCAAGACATCACCAAGAAGTCATAATTGATCTTCATCAACAAATACATCACCATCAAAGGATCCAAAGACATCTCATTCTCTCTGATATCAAGGATCATTATTGAAGAAAACTATCTTCATCAAGGAGAATTTTTCTAATCTCTATATCACCATCAACATCAAGTAGCAAGGAGAAGGAGGATCCTATAAAGTAAGTATATTTATGTCCACATCTTATTCTTTCAAAATGTACTTTTGTAGGGAAAGCAACAAAATGGTTGAGGCTTCAAACTATCTTGCATGGAAGAAAAGGACAGATCTGAATCTCATTGAAAATGAGGTTATGGAACATGTCAAAGGATCTATCACTAAACCTGGAGGAATATGCTCAAGCTCTTGCAAAGTATATGAAAGGGGAAGTTAGGGCTCAAAGGATTCTCATAAAATCCATCAAGGATCCCCTCATCCCATACATATCAAAACTCGAAACTTCAAAAGAAATCTATGACCAATTGGTAGAGTTGTATTTTGTAAACACTGATGTAGAAGTCATCTCATTAAGGCAAGAAATCAACAAGATGAAGGTGTTAAGGGAAGATGGAATAGCCTCATACTTTATGAGGATATATGAAATCAAGGATCAACTTCAATATATGGGAGAAGTCATGTCTAATAGAGAAATGACTATAGTTGTACTAAATGCACTACTGGAGGAGTGGGGTAACTTTACTCCAAGTATTTATGGGAAGAAAGAAGCTACTTTATTCCAATATCTATGGTAACTGTGCAAGATTGAAGAATCTAGATTAAAGTACAAATATGATGTGGAGCAAGTGAGCAACATCAAGCTTATGCTACAATGATAAGAAGAAAAGGAAAATTTGGAAAGTATGGTTCTTGGAAAAAGAAAAGGGACATGCATAAGATCCAATGCTATGGGTGTCAAGAATATGGACACTACAAAAGAGATTTTCCTAAGACCAATAAGGAAAATAACAAAAGAGGAAGAGATGAAGACCATATCACCAAAGAAGTAGAGGAAGTTGAAAAGAAGAAGTCCAAGAAAGAGGAAGTAAGAGATCTCTATTACTGAGATAATGTTCTTCACATAGTTTCTTTTCAATTGCCTAAGTCTTTTGTTGAAATATTTGACTATTATGATTCACTAAGAAAATGATGGAATGCATCATGGCATCATAGAAGCATTGAAAGCAAGAGCTTGTGACATCATCATAGAAAATCTTGAAAGATGGTTGGAATCTAATGGAAGTTAACAATGAAGGATATAATTATTGGGAACCTCATTAGAAACATAAGTGGCACTTAAGTAAATAAAATAAGAAGGTCATCTTGTACAAGGTTCATCATACATTTGTCAAAAGGAAACATCTGTTGATGGGGATACTTTAGATCCTTAAGATTCTTCGATGGAATCTTCATAGAAAGTTTCACCGATCAAGAGTGGAAGAAAGTGTTTCATCAATAATTCCAAACTTGTGGTATTCATGGGATGATGGTATGATGACATAAAAGGTGAAGAAAATCAAGGGATTGAAGGTTATATTTTTCAATCAAGGGAGCTACCACAGGAAGTTTGGATGACCCAAACGAAAAATGAGGTATGTATGCTTACATTCGATATTATAGAGTCATGTAATATGGTTGTAGGTAACATGGATTAATGCTCTACCTTGAGAGCATAATAAAAAATAAGGATCTCCTCCCTCAAAGGAATGCAATAATGCATCGTCACACTTTCATTATATGAAATCAACATAATATGTCCTCATATGAAGTATGAGGTGATTGGCATTAATTGGAGGAACTCTGATTGGAAGTTCCTGAGAATGAAATGTGTGAATAAAGGAAGGAAGATATCATGGGATATGCAACCATGGAAAAAGGAAATAAACATCCATAGACCAAGAATATTTGACTAGGATATCTCCATGAAAGATATGAAGATTATAATGGAATCCTAAAAAAGAAAGAGACCCTTGACAATATATATATCTTTGGGAGATGTGTCGATATGTATGCAGGATGTTGATGCAAACTAGAAGATGTCATGATGAAAGACCATAACACATTAGGGGAATTTTGAGGTCTAAAATGGGCCTTCTAATAAAAATTTACAACCAAAATAAATTTTATAAGAACCAATAGGATTCAAGATGATGATGTCAACCATGGGGGATGATTCACCATTTTTGGAGTAAAAATGTAAAAAGATTAAAAAATAATAAAATAATAAAACTATTTTTTCGACTCATATTTCCAACTTATCTCCCTAATGTTTTACTCAAATTTCGAGCAGATGTTGGATGCAAAATTTAATTCCTCATTCAAGGAGTACCCATGTTGCATACTTTTGATGGACCCTGCTACACAAAAAATGAGAAATACATGAAATAACATGATGCAATCACATTTTTCATGTATTTCTCATTTTTCATGTAGTAGGTTCCATTGCAAGTATGAAACATGGGTACTCCTTGGATGCGGAATCAAATTTTGCATCCAATGAGTGTTTTCACTCGAAATTTGAGTAAACTCTTAAGGAGATACGCTAAAAATACGAGTTGATTTTTTTCCTTTATCCCTCTAAAATTTGATGATGTAATCTAATATTATTTTATTATTTCCACTATTGTCTTATAATTTCCTTAGGAGGCCCATTTTAGACCTCAAAATTCCCCTATTTTGAAGGTAATTTTGATTTAATGTTCATTTATTTATTTTTGAACAAATATCTGGATGGGCTTATGGAGGATTGCCGAGGGAAGATCTATGGATGTCTTCCACCACTGATACCCATGTAGTAAGATGAAATATCCTTATGAAAACATGGAATGAAGAAGGCATCATGACATGAAGGAAGGCTAGATATAAACAAATGGGTCACTTTCCAATGATGACATGAATGACTCATGGATGAAAGTGATGAACGATCTGTGCCCTATGAAGAAGTCCCAAACATGAAGACTCCTAGATAACGAAAAGAAGTTCATGACATCGTGAGGAAGAGTTCTTCAAGCAATTGGTTGTCCCATGATCTACACCTGAGGAGTTGTTATAGTTCCCTAATTAAGAGGGAGCCTGGAAACAAGTTTCTTACTTGGTCGAAACTTGGAAGAAAAATTCCTAAGCCAAGAGGGAGCTTAGGTACATTCCTTCCATTGGAATGAGTACATTCCTTTATTGGAATAGATATGTCCTCCCTAGTTAAGAGGGAGAGAAATACACATCATTCTTGTCTTCATTTAGGAAGAAATAATGGAGGATTGGGTAAACATATGGCATATTATTCTCTTTGAGGATGTGTTAGGGAATCTGAGATAAGAGTAGTAGTAGAGGACCGATATTTTTTGTGGACTAGGAATCCAAGATAAGAATAGTCCTATTGGAACAGACCCTAAGAAATTGGGTGGGGTATGTTCCAAGAGAGACAATGATGAGGGTGTCTATATGTCATTGGTCTCACTAGCATTGTGCTCAGATCTTGTGGGGAGATAGAGTTGTTAGTCAAGGCCTCACTATGTGACAATGATGGTTGATATGATGTTATACATATGGGTTACCAATCCGACTCTTCTTAAGAGAAATTCTTCAGATTGAGAATAATCAAGTACCATTATGAATACCTCATTGGTTAGGAGGGAGTGTTGAAAAGTGTAACTATGTTCGGTCTTCATAATAACATACATAATTGTTATTTTATGTAATTGATGTAAAGAAGAAAAATAAAATTATTATTGTAATGCTTGCCTCATGGGTTTCATGAGCAAGGAATTTTATTTTTAGTGATGGCTCCCATTGTGAGCCTTTAGGTTTTGTCATCTAGTCATAAAATTTAATTTGAGTCTATGTCATGTATGAAGGACCCTACTTGAGCATGTTGCGCATTAGTATAATTCATTAAAAGAGTCAAAAGACCCTCCAAGACAAGCACAAGCATCTCCTAGCAAGTCGGCTTCAAGATGGAATTAATAATCTCCTCCAACTGACATGTTGGCTCATCCTCCATCAAGTCAACTAATTTAAAGGGGAAACCAATATAAATAGGAAACTCGCCCTCAATTCAGACGACATAATTTCGGAAAAGTGAAGGAATGCAGTAAGAAGTGCGAGAATCACTTAGAAGGAAGTCATATAGCTAGCAAAAGGAACAAGGGAAGAGCAAGGATTGTTGGGTCTGTTTTAGGGTTATCCATCACTCACATGTGCAAATAAAAAGGTATTGTTTATGTTGCAGAAGAGGCTGAAGTATTGTAGTTACATAGGAAGGTCAAAGGAAGAGAAGATAAGGGTATATCTCTAACCAAGTTACCAAGGAAAAGATCTCCCACTAGAGCGAAGGGAATCAATGCATAATAGAAGGTCTTATGCATATGTTGGGGTTTCTGAATTAGGATTGCAGACCTAATTCAAGGAGTCTAAAAATATGAAGTAGAAGGAAGCCGAAGTTGAAGAGGAGCCGAGAAGAAGAAATGAGGAAAAGGTTGATTATCATTGACTAAGGATCTCATAAAGGGAGCTTGTGTATTGGTCTTGTAGTGGCAAGTAGGTCAAGGGTCTTAGTCTTGGTATTCGTCAATTGGAATTCCTATAAGAAGAAGAATTTGTTCGGCTTCTTCTCTCAAGTGTGAGATGTTTTGGCCCTGGTTGATAGCCTATATTCTATATCTCTTGTATCTTGATGGTTATTCTTGGTAGTTGTTTGATGAAGAATAAAATTATACTAATATAAGTAAAAGAAGATCTTAATCAAGAAGTAAAAAGCATTCACAAGTAGTAATCTATATAAAAGAAATCACCTAATCTCGATACCCTAGATTTCTCAACACTTTGTTGTCCCAATCATGGAATGTGGATTTTGCATTCTTCTCCAAGGTATAGCCTTTAAAAACATCCTACTATTCAAGTGCTCCTTTAGGGAGGCTAGTGGTTATTTGTTGCACAATCTTCAAGGCGACATGGCAAATGGCAAAGTTTTCTATGCTAAATTTCACTGACATCATGGCTCTGCACTTTCTCCACCTTACTTCTTAATGCACCACAATATTCCACATCTAGCTTATACAGGTTCTTCACCTGAACCCCGATCTGCTTTGCCTGTCTTGTGGCTATGTGTCTTAGGAATGCTTTCCCTTTGCTCAAAATCACATCATAACCAAAGTCTTCCAAAATTGCAATGGAGATGAAATTTTTATTTAGGCCTAGAACGAACATGACATCCTTGAGTCGAAGAGGAGATCTTGACTCCCTCTTAAAAGTGATTGTACCAATATTGGTCATGGTGTACCTTCCATTGTCCCCTAGCTTGATGTGCATCTAGAGATATTTCTCCTCTAGGTCACTAAAAAAATATCTACACCCTGTCATGTAGAATGATGCACCTGATTCCAAGTACCACACGCTCCCCATCGTTGTGTTGGCCCTGCATGCAATAAGGGTGAAGTCAAGCTCAAACCAGCTCGAACCGTGAAGCCAAAGATTCACCTGCTCCTCCTCCTAAGGTCTTCTTGCTCAAATTTTTGTGTGGACACTTCATGGCATAATTCTTGAATTCATGACAATTGAAGCATTTAATTTTGGACAAATCTTTCTTCTTGCCCTCTTGGCTAGATTCTGGTTTTGTTTGAGATTTCATCCCTTTTCCCTTCTTTCCCTTTCCAACCAATGAAAAATTGTCTTCATCCCCGCCTTTGGATGAAGTCCCTTCTCTAGTGTTTTGCCTTATCTCCACTTGTACCAAATCATACCATAAGCATTCCCAATTCAGTAATTTCTCCCTCCCATTCACCAAGTCTTGGTAGCTATGCCAACTTTTGGGAAGGCCCAAAAGAACTAGACTTACCAAGTCATCTTCTGCAACATTTACACCAACCCCACCAAGTTCATCACAAACTTGTGTGAACTTGCTTAGATATTTTGGAATAGTGTCATTCTTCTGCATCTTGATACTTCAAAGTTTATCCTTGAGTGCTAGCTTCCTGTGGTCACTACTATTCTTGAACAATTATGTCAATGCTTTCCACATTGCGAAAGGAGTTTGTTTCCCATGGAGATTTGAGATAATGTGATCTCACACTTCCTCCAAGATTATTATCCTCGCCTTGGCTACATATTTCTTCCATTGAACAAGGTTTTAGGCATCTATTGAACTTGGTTTTGGAATGTTTGTCTTGATATATTCCAACAATATATTGTCTTCCAACACTTCCTCCATGCAATCCTTCCATGCAATGAAATTAGAGCTTCCTTCCAAGGCATACTCTAGACTCAGCCCGTTGAAGGTCATATTCCCAAATTTGAAGAGATCCCACTACACTGAACTGCAAATTCGATTCTCCTGAGAAACAACTTCGAAATTACTTCTCTAATGTGAATATTTCTCTGATACCATGTAGAAATTATGGTGTATAATTGCAACTAGCCATGAATTTTTAATCTAAATCACAAGACACAATCCTACTCTACTGCTTTGTGGAATTCAATTTAGAACATAAGCCCCTATTTCCTTGTGCACTTATTGAGGAAATTAGGCCCCTATTATTTAGGAATTTCCTCCAAAATGATTTCACAATTCCCAAGGTTGATCATTTGACTACATGCAACCCCTGTACACTCAAGGCTAGTCTGCAACTAACGTTACACTGCCTTGGAATCTCCACCACAGCTGGGGAACTCAAATTCTCAGCATGCACTAGCTATTTTGGGTTGATTGATCAGTCAACTAGATGATCACTGAGTTAGATTGAAGTCCCATTGCACAACTGACCTTCCACTAGTTCCTCCAACATTTAGAACTTGTTTAACTGAAAACAACTTGAAATAACTAATCTTGATTGCTATATATTAGCAATCACACATGCTTAACTGAAATCTAATTCCTCCAACTCGAATTTACTAAGATAAGTGAGTGATAAGGGATATGTCACACAAGTTAACTGCATTCAAGTTGTTTGTTGATGAGGAAATCCGCAGTTTCTCAATTTTACCAAGACAAAGTCAAATTGAGACTTTCTTGCTAAATTTTTCAACACTCATTCCCTTTCCAATCACCCTTGTTCTCAAGGTTGTGTTTTGACTGCTCATAACAATGCTTCAATTTCTTGATGGCTTCCTCTAACGACTGAGGCTCATCAAACTCAATCCAGTATCTAAATGTTACTAGCAACCCACTAATGAACCTTTGAATATTTGCTTTCTTTTCCTTAAGATAAGGAACATACCTCAATAGCTCCAAAAATATGCTAATGTACTCATCATCTATCATAGAACCCATCTTCAGCTCATAGAACTCCTTAACCTTGTCATCATAGTAGCTCTTAGACAAGTATTTCTCCTTAAAACATCTCTCAAACTCATCCTAAATCAACTCCTCTTTTCCAATGCTTCTAACATACTTCACATCTTCCCACCAGATATTCACTTTCCCTTTGAGACTAAAGGTGGTTTCCTTGGCTTTCACGTTCTCTGAACATTCATGCAATATGAAGAATTTATTCATCCCAAACAGCCATGCTTCTGCATATTATGATTTCTTCATCTCTCCACCAAAAGTAAAGGCTTAACTTTCTTAAACACCTCTGGAAAGTACTCACTCCTCCTATGGTGTTGGTGGTAATGACGATGATGTCTCCTAGAAGAAGAACTAGAATAAAACCCATACATTCAAGTCCTTTTGTCAGGTGTATCCAAGCATTTTCCACTCTTCATTGTATCCTCTATGTCCAACTTGTGTCTCCATTGAGACCTACTACCCCATTAGTCTTCTCCTCCTGCCTATCTCTGTTGGGTCCCTATAATACTAGTGATTACCCCATTACTATTGTAGTTATACCCGTTATTAATATTGTTGTGCCCCTATTGTCCCCATATTTTTATTACTATGCCCCATAGAATCCCTCTATTGTTATTTTTGTGGCTTTATATTATTATTGTTAGGTCGGCTGGGTTATATTGTGACTCCTTAGACTCCTATATATAGAAAGGAGGTTTTGTCATTTGTATCATCCAAGAATTGTCATTTATGTAATGTAAAGGAGGTTGCCCCCTCGAAGAGGCTGAATTCTAAGGTGTTGATCTATCTTCTCTATCTTTTCTTGAGCTGGTTTCATAACATTTGGTATCAGAGCTTTGGATTCTAGGGTTTCACTGATCCAAAGAGGTCATCGTGGCATTTTTGCTATAACATTTTTTCTGCAACATTTCAGAAGCTAAAAAAACCCATTTGAGAAGACATCGCAATAAATCTCAGGTCCAAATGTCAGGGATTTTAGCGCTATATTTTCGGAGATATGAACTAAGGAAGTTGGTCGTTTTGCAGAATCCAGAATTACATTCAAAATAGGTGACTTGGGGAAAATCGTCATAACTTTCTCTCTGAGCATCAGATTTCAATTTCGTAAGAAGGTACAGAAAGAGGACGAACTGTAGTTTCTTGTATATATTCTTCAGGGCCAAATGTCAAAACAAGGACACTTGGCACGTTGTACAAGTTCGCTATACTGAATTAGTCTATAATCAGGTCACTGTGGGAGATTTGGCATAACTCTTCATTGGAGAATCCCATTAGGGTCAGACTTATGGCATTGGAAAGAGGAAACGGAGGGCTACGACAGGTTACAATCTCAGAACTGGATGATCCAAAATTACAGAGATACATTAGAGGCAATATCAAGCTCCTACAATGTGAAAAAAGGTGTGTATATTTTTTAAATGTTTGCTTAAGCTTGGTTGAAAAATTATTTTGAAGGAATTCAAAGGGCATAGTGAAGCATTATTATTAGTAATTGATGCCCCGAAGAAAGAAAATGGAAACACCTAGTAGACGACTTGAAAGCTCTAGCATGCATCATGAAGAAGAGGAAGAAATGCAACATGATATATCAAAATTACGAGACCAAGTGCAACAAGTGTCACTTGCACAAAAAGGAACAAAATCTAAGATGGATTGTTTAAAAAAAGGTGTAGAAG
>APFE030762180.1:1999-18275 GCA_000404065.3 Pinus taeda | reverse complement strand
AAAAAAAATCAAATACTATCTAAAAAGAATAACAAGAACACAATTCTTAATATTAAAATACTATGTGGAATGTAAAAAAATTAATAATAATAATAAAACTTAATTAAGGCAAACCCCAAGGGATAGCTCAAATGGTCGAGTTCCCGTTGCTAAGTACCTTGCCAATTGGGAGGTCACGGGGTCAAATCTCCTCGACGCCCTTGGGGCCAGGCTTAGCATAGAAAAAGCCGACGAGCAGTTCCCTTCGGGGAACTGGCATGATCCGTTCCTGTGGATGTAGCGGCCAGTTGCAGGCCGTGAACCACAATAGAAAAAAAAAAAAAATATTGTTTTTTTGTTTTGTTTTTGTTTTACTATTTTGTAAGACTATTTTGTAAGACTATTATACTAATCATTATCATTATTTAATTCATGTTATTACCGTATTGTTTGTTTGTTTTATGTTTTATATTTTATGTTTTACTATTTTGTAACACTATTACACTAATCATTATCATTATTTAGTTCATGTTATTACTATATTAATAATTTTAATTCATATCATTACTATATAGTTTGTTTGTTTTACATTTTACTATGTAACACTATTTTCTGACACTATTACACTAATCATTATCATTATTTAATTCTTGTTATTACTATATTAATAATTTTAATTCATGTTATTACTATATATTTTTTTTTGTTTGTTTTATGATTTACTCTTTTGTAACACTATTATACTAATCATTATGATTATTTAATTCATGTTATTACTATATTTTTTGTTTGTTTTAGGTTTTATGTTTTACTATTTTGTAACACTAGCATACTAATCGTTATCTTTATTTAATTCATGTTATTACTATATTGTTTGTCTGTTTTATGTTTTACTATATTGTAACACTATTATACTAATGATTATAATGATTTAATTCATGTTCTTACTATATTGTTTTTTTGTTTTATGTTTTACTATATTGTAACACTATTATACTAAAAATTATCGTTATTTACTTCATGTTATTACTATATTAAAAAATTTAATTCATGTTTTTACTATATTGTTTGTTTGTTTTGTGTTTTAAGTTTTACTATTTTGTAACAGTAATAATAATTATTATTTAATTCATTTTATTACTATATTAATAATCTCAATTCATGTTATTGCTATATTGTTTGTTTGTTTGATGTTTTATGTTTTACTATTTTGTAAAACTTATACTAATCATTATAATTATTTAATTCATGTTATTACTATATTGTTTGTTTGTTTTATGTTTTACTATTTTGTAACAATATTATACTAATCGTTATCATTATTTAATTCATGTTGTTACTATATTAATAATTTTAGTTCACGTTATTACAATATTGTTTTTTTTTATGCTTTACTATTTTGTAACACTATTATACTAATCATTATCGTTATTTAATTTGTTTTATTACTATATTAATAATTTTAATTTAGTTCATATTATTACTATATTGTTTGTTTTTTTTTTTCTGTTTTCTGTTTTACTATTTGTAACACTATTATACTAATCATTATCATTATTTAATAATTGTTATTATTATATTTGATGAAAATGAGAATTTGGGGGTTGCCCAAAATCCCAAGTTCTTTAAAAATCTCGTGATCGTGGGCATGTGGTTTATAGGCCCACAAGTTCCAACAGAAGATTTTTTGACTTTGAACCTTTCCTAACTGTGGGTCGTCATTAAAATCAAGCATCTAAATTTAAATCAAACATCTAAAACCAAAGCATGCAATCAACCCCGCTGCCACAAGTAATGCATTCGCTAAAGTCATGGGATTGTTGTCTGAAATCAATGCACTGCAGTAATAGAAGCCTTGTAATTTCTGTCATTAATTGATAATACTTCCGCCGCGCTGTAATTGGATATCCACCCAGAATTCTCAAGAATGAAAACAGAGTATAAGGAATGGTGCGTACTCAGGTTTAACGCACGCTAAAATTCACACGATGCAACAATCAACAAATCAACACTGTATTGAAATTATAGTGCACTGTCCATAGCACGCGCTGTATATTGGTCTTTTTTAGTTGCCACAGTACACGTTAATGCCACATCGTTTTTCATATATAACTACAGACATACATATAACAACAGACACACCACGACACACATATATTATAATATGAATAAAACAACACTGTTACAGGTAAGGCATTTCAGCCTTACAATCAAGCTCACGCTCGACTACATTTTTTCACTCATAAATTTCCTCACCAATTAAGATACCTCACACCATATCACACTATACATTTATAAGATGCATTAGGTAGAATCGATCAGATCTTCTCCTAGTTTTTCTATAATGAAAGCTTTCCAAAAAACGTGCATGGCTATTATCAATAGCAAGTCTCCTCAAGACATATCATCTTTAAAGCTATTTTAAATTTATCCGCTTTAAATCTAGTTTAGCTCTGATTTAAGGTATATTTTCCTATTTTTCTCCTTCGATTCAGCTTCGCTGTCCACGTAGGCTTTGCTCTGCTTTGTTGCTGGTTGCTCCTGCATCAATATTAATAATTTTAATTCATGCTATTACTATATCGTTTGTTTGTTTTATGTTTTATGTTTTACTATTTTGTGACACTATTACACTAATCATTATTATTATTTAATAATTGTTATTACTATATTGTTTGTTTCTTTTTATGTTTTATGTTTTACTATTTTGTAACACTATTATGCTAATCATTATCATTATTTAATTCATGTTTTTGCTATATTAATAATTTCGATTCATGCTAATACTATATGTTAATACTATATTGTTTGTTTGTTTTATGTTTTATGTTTTAGTATTTTGTAACACTATTTTGTAACGCTATTTATGTTTTCCTTTTTACTATTTTGTAAGACTATTATACTAATTATTATAATTATTTAATTCATGTTATTACTATATTAATAATTTTATTTCATGTTACTACTGTATTGTTTGTTTATTTCATGTTTTACGTTTTACGATTATGTTAAACTATTTTGTAACACCATTATACTAATCATTATAATTATTTAATTCATCTTATTACTATATTGTTTGTTTGTTTTATGTTTTATGTTTTAGTATTTTGTAGCACTATTTTGTAACAGTATTATACTAATCATTATCATTATTTAATTCATCTTATTACTATATTAATAGTTTTAATTCATGTTACTATTATATTGTTTGTTTATTTTATGTTTTATTTTTTACTGTTATGTTACACTATTTTGTAACACTATAATACTAATAATTATCATTATTAAATTTATGTTATTACTATATTAGTAGTTTTAATTCATGTTATTGCTATATTGTTTGTTTGTTTTATGTTTTATGTTTTACTATATTGTAACACTACTATATAAATCATTATCATTATTTAATTCATGTTATTACTATATTAATAATTTTAACTCATGTTGTTACTTTAATGTTTGTTCGTTTTATGTTTTATGTTCTACTAATTTGTAACACTATTATACTAACCATTATCATTATTTAATTCATGTTATTACTATATTAATAATTTTAATTCATGTTATTACTATATTGTTTCTTTGTTTTATGTTTTATGTTTTTCTATTTGTAACACTATTATACTAATCATTACCATTATTTAATTCATGTGAATACTATACTAATAATTTTAATTCATGTTATTACTATATTGTTTGTCTGTTTTATGTTTTACTATATTGTAACACTATTTTGTAACACTGGTATACTAATCATTATCATTATTTAATTCATGTTATTATTATATTAATAATTTTAATTCATGTTATTACTATATTGTTTGTTTGTTTTATGTTTTATGTTTCACTATATTGTAACACTATTTTGTAACACTATTTATGGTTAATGTTTTACTATATTGTAAGATTATTTTGTAACAATATTTATGTTTTATGTTTTACTATTTTTTAACAATATTTTGTAAGATTATTATACTAATAATTTCAATTCATGTTATTACTATATTGTTTATTTGTTTTATGTTTTATGTTTTACTATTTTGTATCACTATTATACTAATCATTATAATTACTTAATTCCTGTTATTACTATATTAATAATTTTAATTCATGTTATTACTATATTGTTTGTTTGTTTACCCACATGCGGGTGGATTTATGCTACATTTATGAAGGGTCTACTCCACGCCAGCATCTAGTACTGCAGATGGCAGAACAACACATCTACCCAAGCTCTCCCGTGGATGAAAATGGATTACGATGAGTACCTGTAGATCAATTGGCATTCGGAATTGAATGCACAGTTTGTTCGAGACACTTCACATGGAATTCATTTAATGGCTGCCTCGGCTCTCTCTACTATTGTTTACCTCTGGCCTCCATACATTCGGCTGCCTTAGATGTTGCATCCTTGTAATGCTTCTAAGGTGGCGTTGAATGTCTAGTTCATAACGCGTCATGGGCTCCCTCACATCGGCACCTACATTGTTTCGCCCTGCTCTTCATCTCCTTCAAGCTGCCCTGTTACTTTGACAATGTTGCGTCATCGCGATAGCTGTCACCGAGGTGGCAGTCGTGGAGGTCGTGGGCACTCTTAGCCTGCTCCCCCCCCGTTATTCCTCTCGCTTCGGCTTCTCCTACCTCTGACCTTCGCAGGCCTCTCCCGCACAACTCTTTTCAAACCACCCATTTCACGTTTCAAAGCCACCTCAATCAACCTGTTCTCTCGTCCAGCATCACTGTAATCTTTTCGGAGGAAGAAGCTCGGCTCACTGTTGCGGTGAATACCTCGACAATGCAGTCTCAGGAGGAAAGCTTACAGCAAGGGGAAGATGTTGGCATTGTGTTCAATTGTGGCGAATTGCAGGCTGGAGGAAATGACCCTGATGTCTCTAAGCCTCCAGACGGAAAGCTACAGGAAGTCCTAGCCTCTGTTCACCCACCGAGTGGTTCTGGTGGCACTCGGCATTTGGCAGCTCTTCTAGGTGGCAACGGTTTAGCTAATGAGGACAATGTTGATGACACGTGGATGGGCTATCCATGTCAGGTGGAGGAGGAAGCTCCGGAACATGAAAATGATGCTTGGAGACTCCTGGGCCATGTCTAATTCCCTGTTCCTCTCTTTGCTCTTCGGTCCAATATGCTATGCCTATATGGGTTTTTGTATCAGGCCTCTAGTTTTGTTGTAGTTTCACGTCTTTGGTTCTGCAATTTTTCTCATGACTATCTAGGTAGTTTAGATAGTATGGTCATAGCTTTTCTTTTGTCCTTTTCTGTGGTCTACCAACATGGCCAGTTCTCTCTGTATGGCCTTGAGCTTTTGTATCTCGATAATCCCAACCCTGGGACAGTTTGTAGGTACTGCTGGACAGTCTCACACCTCCTCTGAGGTCTCGACCGCATTGTAACTGTATTTTTACTTTTATTAATAGAATTAGTCTTTACATAGAAAAAAAAATTGTTTTGTTGTTTTATGTTTTATGTTTTACTGTTTTGAAACACTATTTTGTAACACTATTATAATTATCATTATCATTATTTAATTCATGTTATTACTATATTCTTTGTATGTTTATGTTTTATGTTTTACTATATTGTAACACTATTCTGTAACACTATTATACTAACAATTATCATTATTTACTTCATGTTATTACTATATTAATAATTTTAATTCATGTTATTACTTATATTGTTTGTTTGTTTTATGTTTTACTGTTTTTCACAGTATTATACTATATTATCATTATTTAATTCATGATATTACTATATTGTTTGTTTGTTTATGTTTTACTATTTTTAACAATATTTGTAAGATTATTATACTAATAATTTAATTCCATGTTATTACTTATTTGTTTATTTGTTTTATGTTTTATGTTTTACTATTTTGTATCACTATTATACTAATCATTATAATTACTTAATTCATGTTATTACTATATTGTTTGTTTGTTTACCCAGATGCAGGTGGATTTACGCTACGTTTATAAAGGGTCTGCGCCACGCCGACATCTGGTACTACAGGTGGCAGGACAACACATATACCCAAGCTCTCCCGCGGATGAAAATGGATTACAATGAGTACCTACAGATCAATTGGCATTCAGAATTGAATGCACAGTTTGTTCGGGACACTTGAACTATAATTCCTTTAATGGCTGCCTCGGCACTCTCTGCTATTATTTACCTCTCGCCTCCCTACATTCGCCTACCTCAGATGTTCCATCCTTGCAATGCTTTGAAGGTGGCATTGAATGTCTGGTTCATAATGCGTCATGGGCTCCCTCACACCGACACCTGCTTTATTTCGCCCTGCTCTTCATCTCCTTCAAGCTGCCCTGTTACTTTGACAATGTTGCGTCACCGCGGTAGCTGCCACCGAGGTGGCAGTCGTGGAGGCCGTGGGCGCACCCAGCCTGCTCCGCTGCCTGTTATTACTCTCACTTCTGCTTCCCCTACCTCTGACATTCACAAGCCTCTCTCGCACAACTCTTTTCAAACCACCCATTTCACGTTTTGAAGTCGCCTCAATCAACCTGTTCTCTCGGCCAGCATCACTGTAATCTTTTCGGACGAAGAAGCTCGGCCCACTGTTGCAGTGAATACCTCGACAACGCAGTTTCAGGAGGAAAGCATGCAGTAGGGAGAAGATGCTAGCATTGTGTTCAATTGTGGCGAATTGCAGGATGGAGGAAATGACCCTGATGTATCCAAGCCTCCAGACAGAAACCTACAGGAAGTCCTGGCCTCTGTTCACCCAGCGAGTGGTTCTGGTGGCATTCAGTATTTTTCAGATCTTCCAAGTGGCAGCGGTTTAGCTAATGAGGACAATGTTGATTACACGTGGATGGGCTATCCATGTCCGGTGGAGGAGGAAGCTCCGGAACATGAAACTGATGCTTGAAGACTCCTGGGCCATCTCTAATTCCCTGTTCCTCTCTTTGCTCTTCCGTCCAATATGCTATGCCTATATGGCTTTTGTCAATGTCTTTTTGTATCAGGTCTCTAGTTCTGTTGTAGTTTCAGGTCTTTGGTTCTGCAATTTTTCTCATGGCTATTGGGGAAGTTTAGATAGTATGGTGATAGCTCTCTTTTTTCATATTCTGTGGTCTACCAACATGGCCAGTTCCCTCTGTATGGCCTTGAGCTTTTGTATCTGGTTAATCCCAACCCTCGGACAGTTTGTAGGTACTGCTGGGAAGTCTCGGACCTCCTTTAAGGTCTTGACTGCATTGTAACTGTATTTTTACTTTTTTTAATCGAATTAGTCTTTACATAGAAAAAAAAATATATTGTTTGTTTGTTTTATGTTTTATGTTTTATGTTTTATGTTTTACTATTTTGTAACACTATTATACTAATCATTATCATTATTTAATTCATGCTATTACATATTAATAATTTTAATTCAATGTTATAACTACATTAAATAAATTAAATTCCAATGTTCTTAACTAATTGTGTGGTTTGTTTTAAATGTTTTTAATGTTTAACTAATTGTAACACTATTTTTGTAACACTATCAATACTAATATCATAATTAATAATTCATGCTATTATATATTGTTTTTGTTTGTTTTATGTTTTATGTTTTATGGTTTTGTAACACTATTTGTATGCTATTATAATTAATATTATAATTATCATTATCATTATTTAATTCATGTTATTTAACTATTTAAAATTTTAATTCATGTTATTAACTATATTATTTTTTTCTGATTATTTTTTTATTTGTTTTACTATGTTGTAACACTATTTGTAAACACTATTATACTAACAATTACATATTTACTAATGTTATTACTAATTGATAATTTTAATTCCATGTTTATAATATATTGTTTGTTTTGTTTTATGTTTAGTTTGCTAATTTTTGTAACACTAGTAATACTAGCATTACCCATTATTTTAACTCAGTATTACTATATTGTTTGTTTGTTTTATGTTTTATGTTTTACTATTTTGTAACACTATTATACTAATCATTATCATTAATTAACTCGTGTTATTACTATATTAATAATTTTAATTCATGTTATTACTACAAAGTTTATTTGTTTTATGTTTTATGTTTTACCATTTTGTAACACTATTATATTAATCTTTATCATTATTTAATTCATGCTACTACTATATTAATAATTTAATTCATCTTATTACTATATAAATAATTTGATTACTGTATTGTTTGTTTTTTATTTTATTTTTTATGTTGTACTATTATGTTTTACTATTTTGTAACACTATTACACTATTAGTATATCCTCTGTTTCTTTTCATGTTTTACATTTTACTGTTTTGTGACTATTATACTAATTATTATAATTATTTAATTCATGTTATTACTATATTAATAATTTTATTTCATGTTACTACTATACTGTTTGTTTATTTTATGTTTTATGTTTTACTATTATGTTACACTATTTTCCAACACTATTATACTAATCATTATCATTATTTAATTCATCTTATTACTATATTAATAATTTTAATTCATATTACTATTATGTTTGTTTTATTTTTTATGTTTTACTATTATGTTACACTATTTTGTAACACTATTATCCTAATCATTATCATTATTAAATTTATGTTATTACTATATTAATAATTTTAATTCAGGTTATTACTATATTGTCTGTCTGTTTTATGTTTTATATTTTAGTATTTTGTAACACTATTATACTAATCATTATCATTATTTAATTGATGTTATTACTATATTAAGAATTTTAATTCATGTTATTACTATATTGCTTGTTTGTTTTATGTTTTATGTTTTACTATATTGTTTGCTTGTTCTATGTTTTATGTTTTACTATACTGTAACAATATTATACTAATCATTAAAATTATTTAATTCATGTTTTTACTATATTGTTTGTTTGTTTTATGTTTTATGTTTTATTATTTTGTAACACTGTTATACTAATCATTATCATTATAGAACTCATGTTATTACTATATTAATAATTTTAATTCATGTAATTACTATACAGCTTGTTTGTTTTATGTTTTATGTTTTACTATTTTGTAACACTATTATACTAATCTTCATCATTATTTAATTCATGTTAATACTATATTAATAGTTTTCATTCAACGTATTACTATACTAATAATTTTATTAGTGTATTGTTTGTTTTATTTTTTATTTTTTATGTTGTACTATTATATTTTACTATTTTGTAACACTATTATACTAGTCATTATCATTATTTAATAATTGTTATTACTATATTAATAATTTTAATTCATGTTATTACTATATCGTTTTTTTGTTTTTTGTTTTATGTTTTACTATATTGTAACACTATCATACGAATCATTATAATTATTGATTCATGTTATTACTGTTGGCATTATGATACATATGTTGTACTTGATGGCAACCCACTCATCCCAGATGATAAATTATAGTACAGAAAAGTTCACGGAATTGTATGCAGAGAAAAGTTTATTTCATGTGGAGAAAAGTTCACAGAATTTTATGCAAATAAAAGTTTATTTCATGTGGAGAAAAGTTCACTTAATTTTATGCAGAGAAAGGTTTATTTCATGTGGAGAAAAGTTCACGGAATTTTATGTAGAGAAAAGTTCACACACTTTCATGGTTGGTTCATGGTATTAGTCCGACAGTTTTTGATCCTATGGTTTTGGTCCGTGGTATTGCATCCAAAAGTGTTGACCCGAAGTATTGGATTCATGGTATTGTGTTATTATGGTTTTGGCTCGTGGTATTGGTCCATGATTTGAGGAAGAGCTTGCCTATATAAAGGAAAAGAGATCATTTGGCTTCTGTATTCTTTTGGTGTTAGATGATCCAAAAATACAATTTTATCATAGGTTATAAAATTAGAATAAAATTAATTATTAATTTAAGATATTAAATTAATAATTATTATTCTAGAATGTTTAATTATTTTTAATGGAGACTTTTTAGAATTAGCATATTGTTGTAACTAGATATGACTCTCCAAATGTGTCGTATCTTAGGCTCTATTTTAGGAGATTAGTTAGCTAGTTGGTTTGAATAGCATTTAATGTAAATGGACACTTGTTATTTAATCAGTGATCCATAATTAGAGGTAGTTAGGACATGGAGCTTATAAATAGGTCATTGCAAGAGTGTTTGTGTAGTTCGGGTGTAAGCTCTTGCAAATCAATTATGTAATTATTTTTTCTGATTAATAAAATGATGTATCTGAGGACACTTCTGTCTTTATTGTGGTATCGGAGCTTCTGATTGTTGGGACCTTGTGACAAAGCTTGACTGTTAAAAATTCTGCATGCAAGGAAGGAGAACCTGGCGAGGAATTGATGGCTTGATTGAAGCGGCCATGATATTGTTTTGTACCTGAGCGTGGGAACTGATATTCAATGTCCGAGATCAGAGAGCAGCGTCGAAGAGCTGCTTTTGCAAGAGCAATTCAAGTGGTTGGCCTGGGTTATTAGTTTGGGCCTTTATGAGGAATGATTTGATTAACGAATAGCATTTTTATGTATTTAGAGGTTCTAAACACTTTTTTCTGTGTGACATTTGGATATATGTTTCCACTGAACGCAATGGTGAATTGACTTGGTATTGTGGAGAAGATGTGGAAATTAGTTATGTGAATCTGTGCTTATATGCTCTGTATCTTCGGTGTAATTGAGTTAGTGCTTATCTAAACCTGTATGTGATTGAAAGAGGAGATTCGAACCTTTAGCATTATATTTCATACATAACTAGAACTTTGTTTTAAAACTCTTCAAAGCATTGGATTTGCCGATCCTTTAAGTTTTGGCATCGATTAACAGTTTATGCTTGTGGATCTTTGAGCTTTGGCATCGTTTAATAATAGCATAGATTGGGTCGAGATCAATTCCTAAATTGTAGTAGATTGACTATGGAGGAAAATTAAAAACATTTTCTGAAGGAAGAACCATGTTTTTCCCAAATTCCAAAGGATTCAAAAGAAATCAGCGAAGGCTGCCGCGGCCCTCATCTAGAGTATACGTTGTTGCTGCGAATTGTTGTTGTTGAGAATGAATTTTGTGCTGGGAAACATCATTTTAATGTTGATATTTATTTTTCCTGCGAATCCCACATTTCACTGGGAATTGATTTTATTGTGAAATGCAGATTTGCTATGAATTCACGTTGCAATGAATCCACAGATCCGAGAATTGAGAAAAGTTGCAGCTTTGCTACATCAAGGGAGTTGTGAAATGCGTGATTTGTGATCCATGAAAGGGTGGAAATTGCGATTTGACAGTTGTGATCCGCTTTTGCAATAAGTACCATGGTTAATGAGAAGAAACACAACAGAAGTTCATCCAGACATACCTTTGTGCATGTATTTGTTCAACAGTGCATTGTGGAAACGAGAAGGGTGATTGATAAGCCTATTCGATGTGACCAGTAACCAATACCATGAAATCTTGTTCCAGCTACATTGATAATCTCAAAAGAACCTGTGGCTTCTAAAACTCTCACAGAAGATATAATTCCGATCACAACAAATCCCCGAGGACTGCAATGCGGGACAGGTGATAGCTGAGGTATTTCACTGGAAAGCTTCATAGTGATTGTGTCTAACTCATCAGTGGAGCGCATCAAGCTTGGTTTACTAGATTTAAAATTTAATATTCCATCAGATTTCAAAGTGTCTTTATGGAGCGATAAGGTGAATTTTGTTTTGTAATATTTTGGAGTGATGAGTGTTTTGTACTTTTGGAGAGATAAGAGTATATTTTGTATTTTTGAAGTAAGAAGTGATTTTTTATTTGGAGTGATAAGTGGAATTCTTTGAGAGAAATTTTTGTAATCCAAAGTAATATTTTACTTTGAGATAGAGATCTTGAGAGTGAGTGAATGCAAGTAATCTTTTGAAGACATTTTTTCTTTCAAAAGTTCTAAGATTCTAATTCCATCAAGATGTTGTGAAGCTGGGTGATTATGTACTCCAAACTTTAATAAAGGTATCATTTTTTTTGTGGTGATTGTGTCCTAGATCCGCCCGAAATTGAATAAGGGGATCTTAGGTACATGAGGAGTGTGTTGATGATGGTGCATGCTTCATGTTTTTTGCTTATGATTTGTGTTTTGACACATAAATGATTTCATTTCATGCACACATAAAATGCAATGCCAGCAAGCACAACACATGTAACGAAGTAGCTCCAAGGAAGGTTAATTAAGCTCAACATGTGCATTTGCAACAAATAATTAAAGATTGTCAACATCAACATTCTACATCAACAAACAAATTCACTCATACAATCAAGTTCATGAATTTGCAAACTCCAGCATTTCAAAGCAAAGTCTACGTCAACATTCTTGTAAACAAATTTAAGAACTTGGTAATCAAACTCAAATTACATTGAATTGTAAGGGTGCATTCTCGATTGAAACCGACACCCACATTTTGATTTGATCAGAAGTCAAGTGCGTCAATTCTCTTCCACTTCGTCAGATTGAGACAAGTGAATTCTTTGTTTTATGTGAATCATTGTAAGCTTTTTTGGGTGCATTTTCGACAGTGTTCGACACCCTTCCTTTAAAGCAAAATCAATTGAATGCAAGAATTTTAACTCTAAAGAAAACAAGCAACAAATTTACATCTACTGCAAGCGAGCGTGATTATTCATTCAACCAAATTACATTAATTCAATGCAAAAATCAACACATCAAGCGAGCCAGAGTGAAGTTTATTGCAGTAATCATCAGACAAGTAAAATCAATCAAGTAAGTTGACATCCCCATCAAGCGAGCGTGGATATTCATTCAAGTGAATGTGAATTCATCAAGTAAGTCAAGTGAGCGCTTAAACAAACGCGATCGTCATCAAGCGAGCGTGAATTCTAGAGTTTAAGCGAGAAAATTTTACAACTCTAGAAAGTGCAATCAACAAAAAATCAAGCGAGAGTGCCATTCAAGTCACATTCAAGCGAGCCTGTCCTTCCAGTGAAATAGTTCAAAGTACGACATCTCCAACAAGAGAGCCTGATTTCAAGTAAGCAAGTTCAGATGGTGCAACATATTCAGTTGTTAAACATTCTTCACAGTTTGCTCATCTCCAGTGATGAAGACATGGTGCACATCAGCAAAGAAACTCTTGCTGATCTTTCACGACATCTAAAACAAACACATGAAACCATTGAGTTTATTCAACTCGAGTCGCAACTACAAAGAGATGAGCTGCAACAAAAGAGTGCTTCTTCCAAGTCATTCAATCATACAGATGAAGCTACAGATGTTGATTCCAAATCACTCATCCAAACAAATTCAAGTGTCGAAGTTGTTCATGATCAAATTCAAATTTCTTCCAAACCCATCATCAAGCCCTAGGAAGAAATTCAAACTAACAAGAATCGACGAGGCTTAGGATATGTCACTGATGACACCAACTTACATATCCCAGATTATTCCAAGCCAATTAAATTCGTGAGTGCAGGATTTCTTGAACCACTCACCTCAGTAGGTTCTGAAAAAGTTGTCGAAAAACAGAATTACATGCAACCTGAAGTTGACGTCCAACCGAAATGTTCTCATTGTCAAAGAACCGGTCATATGGAAGATCAGTGTTTTGATCTCCATCCTTGTTGCCATTGTGGAAAGTACAATCATTCCTCAGAAAAATGTCACAACCAACCAAAATCAACCAGATTGAAGATACATTATGAATGGATCGACCCTTGGGAATGGTCATCCACAGTCAAAAGATTGTCTCAGTTCTACAACCGACTACAATCACACATAGTGTAGCCAGCAGTAAACCGATGATGGTACTCTCCTGCAGTTGAACGAGGGAGTACAATAGTGAAACTCTCCTACACCTCAAGGGGGGGAGTTCAGATATATTTTGGAGAATATTGTCTCTCCTTTCAACGGACAAAGGGGGGAACTGTCAATGAAATTGACAAGTGGTTGTCCGACTAAAAGTCTCGACAACATCAGTGAAGCAGCCAGTGGGCATCTTCATCAGCCAGTGGGCATCTTCATCAGCCACTGGGCGATCATCAAATTGTGTCAGTGGATACCGAATGCTGTTTTTCAAGCAAAGGACAGTTGGATCCTTTTGCAACTTGGCACATCATGGAGTTGTCAAGCGTCCTTTCGAGATGAATCAGTCATGCAGCTGACTCAGTCTCTTCTTATTGCAGTTTCTTCAGCTTCCAGATTTGGTATCTGCTGTAATGTATCTTTGGATCATAGGGGGAATGTTAGATGATCCAAAAATACAATTTTATCATAGGTTATAAAATTAGAATAAAATAATTATTAATTTAAGATATTAAATTAATAATTATTATTCTAGAATGTTTAATTATTTAATGGAGACTTTTTAGAATTAGCATATTGTTGTAACTAGATATGACTCTCCAAATGTGTCGTATCTTAGGCTCTATTTTAGGAGATTAGTTAACTAGTTGGTTTGAATAGCATTTAATGTAAATGGACACTTTTTATTTAATAAGTGATCCATAATTAGAGGTAGTTAGGACATGGAGCTTATAAATAGCTCATTGCAAGAGTGTTTGTGTAGTTCGGGTGTAAGCTCTTGCAAATCAATTATGTAATTATTTTTTCTGATTAATAAAATGATGTGTCTGAGGACACTTCTGTCTTTATTTGGGTTGAATATCTTAAGATCTGAAATATTGGGTTATTGCTTCAAAACCTCGATCTATATGAAAGTGAAGTGGAAAGCGAATCTGTGAAGGGTGATCTCTCGAGCGCTGCAACTGCGGAAGTACGGAGGCACCACAGAAGGCACAGTGCGGAGACGCCACAGAGGTGCCACAGAAGGCGTAGTGTGGAGATGCCATAGAGGCACCACAGAAGGCGTAGTGTGGAGATGCCAAAGAAGGCGCAGTGCGGAGACGCCACAGAAGGCGCAGTGTGGAGGCGCCACAGAGGCGCCACAGAAGGTGCAGCGTGAAGGCGCCACAGAAGGCGCAGTGCGAAGGCGCCATAGAAAGCACAGTGCGGAGACGCCACAGAGGCGCCACAGAAGGCGCAGTGCGGAGGCGCCACAGAAGGCGTAGTGCGAAGGCGCCACAGAAGGCACAGTGCAGAGACGCCACAGAGGCGCCACAGAAGGCGCAGTGTGGAGACACCACAGAAGGCGCAGTGCAGAGATGCCACAGAAGGCGCAGTGCGGAGGCACCACAAAAGGTGCTGTGCGAAGGCGCCACAGAAGGCGCCGTGCGGAGATGCCACAGAGGCGCCACAGAAGGCGCACTGCGGAGACGCCACAGAAGGCGCAGTGCGGAGGTGCCATAGAAGGCGCAGTGCGAAGGTGCCACAGAAGGCGCAGTGCGGAGATGCCACAGAGGCGCCACAGAAGGCGCAGTGCGGAGATGCCACAGGCCAGAGAAAAGGAAATTGCGTATCTGTCTTAAGATCTTTCGTTGATTGATTTTTTTTTGATAAGGTGTTCTGGGTTTAGTTTACTGTTATTGTGGATCTGGTTATCTGGGTGACTTACTGGTACTTGATGATCATTTGATGTTTATGGATCTAGTTTGAAAATTTATGAAAAGTGGTCCTTGAAAGAAAAGTAGGGGGTTGTAGCTCCCTTCCAGGAGAGACTGGAAAATGAGAGAGATTTGTAGCTCTCTGTAGGTTGCAGCCTGCGTACTGGTAAAGTACTGCACCAGTACAAGACCATTGTAAAAGGAGTTTCTAATTTTAAAGAAGGTAGAGACATATTGCAGCAGGTGGTTTTCACCCACATTGGGTTTCCACCTTATATCTAGTGTTCTTTGATGTGACTATCTGTTTTTCTTGCTCATTATTTTATGGTACTGATATGCAAAAATAATTCAAATTGTAAATAAGGAAGATTTGTTAAAAGAACTAGAGAATACTAATTCACCCTCACTCTCAATATTATTTTCAACAATTGGTATCAGAGCAGGTCCTTCTGAAGAAGCTTGATCGCTTGAAGGAAGATCTTTTATCATGAGCAACTACGAGAGGGAAGCATTTATCAGGCCACCGATTTTTGATGGGACAAACTTCAATTATTGGAAGGTAAGTTACCTTTTAAATGCTTTGCTTGTGGAAGAGTAGGTCATTATGCTGCAAAATTTCCTTTAACGATAAAGGAAAGGAACCTACTAGATGGAACAAGAAATAGGGTGCAAATAAGAAAAGCTACTACACTGATGAAGATAGTGATGGTCTATCAAATAGTGATGAAGATGAACGAGGTAATGGATATAAATTGTTAATGGCATTTGAAGATGATGATTATATGGATGCTATAGATGTGGATAACCTTTTTGAAGAAATTAC
>APFE030762175.1:157596-175203 GCA_000404065.3 Pinus taeda | reverse complement strand
TTTATGCAAAAGCCTTGTGAGGAAAATTGGTCTACTGCAAAAAGAGTTCTAAAATACTTGAAGGGAACTCAAGACTTTAGAATCAAGTATACACAGGTGGGCGACTTCAGCTTGATTGGATACTCTGATTCAAACTTCGATTGAGACAAAGAAATTGGGGTATCTACTTTAGGTTATGCTATGAGTCTTGGATCAGGAGCTGTCTCCTGGAGATCACGCAAACAATAAGTTCTAACAGATTCCACAACAGAGGCAGAATATATGGCAGCAGCTGAGGCAACAAAAGAAATTGTGTGGCTCAGGAAAATTCTTGAAGATTTTTTAGGTAAAACAAGTACAATTGACTCCACTCATGATTGAGAATACCTCGACAATAAAGCTGGCCAAGAACCCAAAGTTCCATGATCGAATGAAGCACATCAATACAAAATATCATCTGATTCGACATCATATTGAGGCCAAAACAATCCATCTCCCCCATTTTTCCACTAATGAATAGATTGCAGACATCTTCACCAAAGTGCTTGGAAGAGAAAAGCTTGAAAGATTCAGAACGATTCTTGGACTCACTAACATCCCTTCAGATTAAGGGGGGGAATGTTGACACCTAATCATAGGGATTGGGTGAACAACTGTAATTACTGTAAATAAATAATAAAGGAAATGGAGAGTCATCGGGAGATGAAATGAACAGTCGCTCCCTCTTGAATATAATAATGAACAACCTGAATGAATAAATCAATCACATTTGAGGAGTTACCTCCTGTTCTAACAATTGAGTTCCCTAATCTCTACAGGTTTTGCTCCTCCCATTTTGCAATTAACTCTAGACAATCCTCTGTTGCATGTGCATTGACCTTGGACTGAGAGCACCATGGCCTTCTTGGTAGTAGGAAATATCGCGCAACATGCCCTTCTTGATCGTAGTTGTAACAAAAAATTGGGCCTCTGCTTCTTGCCCTTCCGCTCCTTGTTCCTCCTCCTCACCCTCTTCAAGCAGTCTCATTGAATCAGAAGGTTGAGTGGTCTAACCTATCTTCTAGAGCATCCAACACTCTACATTGGTCAGTGTGGTGAGTTGTGGAAGCACATAACTCACAATACTTGTTATTTGGAATATTGGAGTATTTTTTTAATAGCGGACATAGATGAAGAGAGTGTCCATACCCCCTACATACTTCACAGTACTTTCACTAGTTGCACCTAGGATACAACCCTTGCGATCCTACCTGCGTGACTCCTACTATGGGTGTAGGCTTAGGTGGTCCTCCTGGAGTAGATGCGGTACTTTCCCCCCCAACCGTGGGCATTCTATGGAAACAAGACCTTCCAATAAGAAATTTTTTCACCACATGTTCGGTCTCATCGGGAGGGCTGGTTGTAGATCCTTCAACTTCTCTTTAAGACTTGCAATTTGATGTTGAAGACCTAAGATAGATGGATCTTGCGATGTTTCTCCCCCCCGGTATTCGTGTGGGTATCCTGCTGTAGCTTCTATCCGATTTGATTGCTCTAGAGTATCCTGTAGTGTGTCAATCTCCTGTCGCGTCAATGGTGTACGGGTGGGGTACTAATGCTTTGATAAACCAATATCTTTTGTGATCAAGGTATATTGGGTAACTGAGTTTACCAATTGTATCCTTAAACCTTTGCATCAACTCCCATATGGTCTCTCCCTCCCATTGCTTTATCTCCCACGACTTTCACAACCCTTGTTGATCAATTTGGGGAAGTTTTAATTCTTGTACAAATTCTCTTATAACATCATCCACAGTTGGGTTATGGTGTAACTATGATCATTTTATGAACCACCTCAAGGCACTTTCCCTGAGAGTGGTCTAAAATTTGATTAAATTCACATTATCAGGCATCTGGTGGGCTCTCCAGATGACCTTGCATAGATACCAATGTTGTTATACGTCTTCATCCCCCCTACTAGAGAACTCGGGATACCTGGTGAATGATCCCACCATTTTTTATTGAGTCCATGATAAAAGCACAAATCGTTGTGACCTTGGTTGTAGAGATCCTTGCAAACCCATATTAATTCTACTATTTCCACCACTACTAGTACTAGCTTTATAATTGACATGCACACTATAAATTCTTACAGTTTTGATAAAATTAGAAATGAACTTGTTAGGATTGCTATAGAGTACTAGGGGAAGGTTGGGGGAGACACTATCTGAGCTTTGGGGAGGTAGATTGTTGATTCTTCTGGACGCGTAATCTTTAACAAATAGTTTCCATATGAAAAAACACATGCCATCCTCTAGGCCTTCCTCTGAGTTGACATGGCCTTTTCCATCCAACCTCTCCCTCTCCACTGGTGAGGGTGGGTCCCTATCATCTTCTAAAACCACAACGGTTGAAGCCATCTCTATTCCCCCCATTCATATTTCTTCCATCCCGTCTCCTCCCTCTAGACTTCTCAACGTTGCTTCTAGTTAGTGCAATCCCTCTTGTTGCCTTTTAATCATCTGCATGGCCCTTTCTTGCCATCTCTCCACTATCCACGCTCTCCTTTGTGCTCTTAGTTCCCCGGAATTTAGGGAATCATATGTGTCTATCCTCCTAATAATTTCATAGTTCCCCACTTGGTAGAATCCCTCCCTTTAGGTCCTTCCCCCCGTACTAGGTGTTTATGCTTCCATGCTTAGACTTTGGAATACTAGCAAGCCCTCTTCCACCATTAAGACCTTGATCCAGAGGGCTACTTATTTTAGAAGCTTCCCTCACAACCCTGTTTAGAACACAGCTTTAGTCTTTGAAAAGGATTAATGGCTTTCTATTGCAAACTCAATAATATACCCTTCCATTGTGGACTGTACCCATAAATCTACTGCTCTCGTCAGATCCGTTTCAAGACGATGTAGTGCAGTGAGGTATGCTTGAGTCCAGCTATGATGAGACAAATTTTTTCCACGGGACCTCCCTTTTTCACCTGCAATCAACACTACCTGTTGTAAATTTCTTCTGGAAATTTGCACCAGAATATCTCATACTGATCACTCACTGGTTTCGAATACAGGATTTTGTACTTCAGTTTTGCAATAGTTCGGTGGTGGAGTTGAGCTTGTTGAGAAACAAAGTGGTCCACTTGTTCATCCCACCAGTTTCACAGTTATTTCTTAAATATCCTCGATACCATATTCCAAACCCTCTTTTTGAATTTCAAGTCCTAGAAATGGAACCATTTATTGGCACAAAAATAGCAATAGGGTTAAGACCCCATGTTCGGGCATAGGGGTCAACAAGGCTCTGTTGAAGTCTAGCACAATACCAACATTTTCACATTACCTAGGATGGGTAAGGAGTCTCACCGAGGCATTCCACAACCTAATTTAGAGGAAGGTTGGAATCTGATACCAAGGAAACCATATCAAAGGATAGAGAGAAAGGAACTGTAACTTAACATTCAAAGAAACCAAATCACAAAAGTCTATACATGTTGTAACAGAGAGACTACCTGAACATGTGCATACGTAAATTTTTTGAATAACCAGAATAAGTGAATACACTATGATCTGATAACAATATTATTCATTATTATCAAAATAGGTACATTACATCAGGCACTCGGCCTATCCTCAACATTAGAAATCCTATGGAAGGGATACAAACTCATATAAAGATAGTCACGAAGTTGTTCTCATAGCTCTGCAACACAAGACGAATAGAATTACCAAGGAAAACCATGACCAATCCTTCTCGGTTCTCCTTTCTACTTTTTATCTTCTCCTTTCTTTTCCTGCATGCCAATCCGAACTATTAGTTCCTTCTCCCCTGTTCATCTGTCTTCATCCTCGGTTGCTCCTACGCTTTTCCCACTTGGTTGTCTCTGCTTCTTCCCTCCACTCCTCCGCAACTTCTAGTCTGTTTTCTTTCCTCGACTGTCAGCTCCGTAACTTCCCAATGACCATTTCCATCACTTGTCGCTAGCCTCTTCCTCCGCAAAATATCACAAAAGTAAAGGCCCAAACATTGATCAAGATTTTAAATGTTGAAGGTACATTAGCAAGTCCAACTGGCATAACCAAAAACTCATAATGGCCTTTATGTGTTCTAAAGGATTTTTTGGGAATGTCTTCTTGCCTCATTCTAATTTGATGATATCTTGAACAAAAATATGACTTGGTATAAAAAACTACTCCAATCAATTCATCTAATAATTAATTAACAATATGAATAGGAATCTTACCTTTGATGGTAATTTTGTTGAGTTTTCAATAATATAGACACATATTCCATGAACCATATTTCTTTGTAACTAATGCCACTAGTGAATGGAAAGCACTTTGGTTAGGTTGAATGGTGTTGACATCTAACATTTCTTTAATCAAAGTCGTAAGCTTACTTTTTATGCATATGGATACATGTACGGACTAATTTTAGGTGCATATTGATAGGTTTCAAATGAATAGCATGGTCATGATATAGAGTAGGTGGAAAATCCTTAGGAATCCCTCCAAATACCTTGGAATGATTGTTGATAAATTCTTTGAGATCCACTAGAATAGATGATATATATGTTTGAACATCTAGTGAGCACGATTATATAATTACAACATGGTGTATCTTTTTGAGTATTTTTTTCATGTTGTTAGAGCTTATCACTTTATAGGGTTTCCCTTGGATACCTTTAAGCTCAATTCATGATATTTTTGAGAAAAATATCATGAAAAGATCTTGAAAATTAAGGACAATTGTTCTTAATAACGATTGGATCCCTAATAAAAGATGAACACCAACAATTTGGATTGCAATCATGGTACTATCCAATAAATATGCCCCCACGTTAATTTACTGCTATGGAGATTCGTTGAAAATTTTATGGTACCTCCATCCAAAATCATTGCTTGAAATGCTAATGATGAAAATAAAAAGCAATGGAGAAGTTTTGCTAATTTTTAATTGATGAAGTCATGGGTACTACCTAATCAATTTACATTTTTATTTTTTATATATCCTTCTATCTTGAGAGTTTTTGGAGTAATAATTCCAACCAATTCATGACAAGCTATTGTCAGAGTAGTCTCTTTTAGCTCTATATCTTGTCATAATTCCAATTCTTTATCTTCTTCATATTCACGGTCTATGTATAATAATTTATTCTCACCACATTTATATCCCTTATTGTACTTACTATAATAATTAAAACATAGTCCCTTTTATCGCGTTTCATCTATTCCTTGAGGTGTCAATGTTGCTTGTTGAGTGTGATTAGGAGATAGAGGATGATGTTCTCTATAGTTGTTAGTAACCACTCTTACAATAGCCATATTTTAACTTTAAACTTTTATCACTAGATTAAAAACATGCTTTAGGTATTTAGGTTAAAAAACAAACACTTCATGTTGGATGATTTTCTTCAAAGTTCCCAAAAAGAGGTATAAAAAAATCCTTTGGAATATTTTTTACCCCAAGACTCAACTTTTGAAATTATTGAATGTGCTACGTAATTGGACATTTTTTCTTAAGATTTACCAATCGACTAAAGAATATATTTCTCTTAATATCCCCATAGTGTGCTACCAATTACTCTATAAAAATGCACTAAGATATAATGTAATCCTTTTTCCTTTCAGAATTCCATTGATACCATACAAATTGATCTTGTTCTAAAGACAAAGATGCAAGAGTTACCTTTTGTAAGGATGACCCTTGGTATCAATCAAAATATTGTACCTCCTAGAATATCCATTTTATAGGATCATTACCATTGAACTTCTTGATATCAATCTTTGAAATGTAGTTTCTGGGTGTGAAATTGAACCTTTGATGTTATGGATCTAGGAGTGATAAATGATCATGATTTTCAATATTTTTTCTCTCCAATTGTTATAAAATACTCCCCATATATTAGAGAGCCCTAACCAAAATATCTCCTTATTTTCATGATTTCCTTTGATCTCCACATCCCTTTTTGGAAACCTATCTAAGAGAATAGTTTCTATGGACGTCATGGTTTTTTCTTTTATTTCTTCCTTATTTTCATCCATAATATTTTCCATTTGATTTTCTATTTCCTTTTTCAAGCTTGTGAATATGGTAAATCCTCTTGTTTCAACATATTACCTTTCATTTCATCAACTTGGGTTTTTTTTTTTTTTTTAGTTAGCACGTATTCTAGGTCTTCTTCACTTTATTTAGGTGTCATATTTGAGATTTTACGAGGAGTACTAATAAGGATTCTTACAGATACCTTTTCCATATGAGAAAATAATAATACTCCTCTTTATCACAAATATATTTTCCAATAAAAAATTATGCCACTTTTACATCATGTACTTTTAAAAACCTAATTTGGATATTGTCTAGATGGTTGACCTTAGTCTTGAAATATCTCTAAAATTTGAGCCCTTATGAGTCTAAAATTTCTTCCAATAGTCTTTTGATATGACTTACTAAACTCCTGAAAATTCCATAGTTCGAAACTTCATTGAAGAAAAGTTATAATAAAAATTCCAAAAGTACTTGTTTAAGAATAATTTTAGGACTAGTCAAATACCCAACTTCCACAAGATATGTCTCATAACATACAATTAGCGAAATCCTGAAATTTTTTCACAAGATATGTCTCATAAAATATAGTGAGTGAAAATTTATATAGATTTATTATTGGTAGCCTCTTATATTTGACAACCTCTAGACCAAACATTATGCAAGTAGTTGGTATTGTTGTAAGATTTCAAGCAGCCCCTAAGTAGAGTCATCTTCTAGCATGTAAGAGGATTTTCAGATATCTTAGAGAGACAATGGACTGTGGAATTTGGTACCCCAGAAGTAAATATTTTCCACTAATTGTTTTTATTGATGATGATTGGGCAAGGGAAGTAGGTGACCGAAAAATCACTAGTGGTGGTGCTTTCTTCCTTGGTGAATGTCTTGTTTCATGGTTAAGAAAAAACAAGCCATAATTTCTCTCTCTACTATTGAAGCAGAATATATAGCAACAAATTCTTGATGCACTCAGTTATAATGGATGAAGCAAACATTACAAGATGTGCAAGTGCTATGTGATCATCCCATACCAATCATATTTGATAACACAAGTGAAATCAATATGTATCAGAAGTATGTTTTTCGCTCAAAGACAAAGCATATTCTAATTAAGTATCACTTCCTCAGAGAGAAAGTTTCACATCATATTGTCAAGATTTAGTATGTACCTACAAAAGAGTAGGTAGTTGATATATTCATCAAAGATCAATTTGGGTACTTAAGGAAAATATTGAGAATAGTTCCTCTTACCTCCCTCCATTCAATCTTCCTCAAGAGGAAGAAGGGAAACTAACAATCTCTTATCATATCAAAAGGAAGCTACCAGGTCCACAAGTTTAGCAAGACAAGGGGTGTTAAGTTATAGGGGGAGAATATTATTTTCTTGGCCATTGATTTCAAAGGGGGAGAAGTACACCAAAGGGGGAGGGGTACCAAAAGGAGTATAAGTAAGAGAGTTACACTTTGTTTTTATGATTGTATTTTTGGTTTTGCCATCAATGCCAAAGGGGGAGAATGTTAGACATAAGTTGTCATTGATGGAAATGTAAAATTTGGGAGCAAATAGAATGATGAAAGAGTAGATATTTTGAAGCCAATTTTAGTTTAAAAGATCATCTCAATATATTTTGGAAACTATTCAGATGGATATATCTTGGAAAGAGATTTCCAATAGTATAGTTCTGCAAATGACCCCATGGATCGAAAGTTATTGTGGATCAAAAGTAGCAGACCAAAATTCAAATATTGTAGAGTTGAACTTGGTGTTAGAATTGGAGCTCACAAAATTGGTGGAAGGTTTGGTGTTTGGCCTAAGTTGGTAGAGTGGCAGTTAAATTACGGGCAAGTTTGTGGGTTGATCAAGTGCCACACATCACCTCTAACTCATCATAGAAAGAGTGAGGGCTCATGCCCGCCAAAGGTTTCAACAACAGGGGGGTACCCAATGGGATATATTTCCTAAACCGTCGATTGTATGATGGAAAATCCCTGTTAAAAGTGGATCCCCTCCCCATTTACCAAAAAACCACAAAAGGAGGGTCCGTAAAAACAATTGACGGTCCAATATTAGAGTGGCATAGTAAAATTGTGGAAGAAACATGGCAAGAGGTGATTGATGAAGGTTAAAAAATGGGAGGACCCCATAACAACATCACCCTGGAGGTCTATCCTTAGAAGATTCAAAGGGAGCCTCATAAGAAATATTCAGGGAGATGGATCTAGGGAAATGAGAAATATATTTGAAATTTGTAGTGAAATTCCCATCTCGATCCTTTAACTTTTACAAATAAAATCACAAAAATCCAAGGCTTGGGATCCTCTCGCATTTGTACCTCTAATGGCCACATGGAAAAATCGAAAGAGGCCACTTCACAAAACTTTGATTGGCTTAAAAAGGTGGTGTGGAGCCACAAGGGCATGATGACATCAACATGATGTACGTAGGACATGTGGCATCAATGAGGGGCATGTAGACTCAACATTTTCGGATGACCAAGTGGGCCAAAAATGGATTACATGTGGAACTTGTCGGCTAGGTGTTAAAAATAGCAACAAGAAATGATAAAAATAGAATCTAGTATATTCCAATTTTAATCTGTCTTTGAATTAAAATTGAGAATTAAAATTCAAATTTAGTCTCACCAGTTGCTTGAAAAAAATTAATTAATTCATTATGGATTAATTAGTTGGAGAAATTCAAGTTAGAAGTCTTTGTGAAGTCATGCAACAATTATCCCTTAAATTAAGAAGATTATCCCTTAATTAAGGAGATAAGATTGAGTTATATTTGAGTTGTAATTAGTTAGCTCAGTTTACTGAGTTAAGTCTAGTTAAATTAGTTCCAAACTGTTTAAGGAACTAATTGTGAGTTACCAGTCATTTGATGCATGCATGCACTAAACTAGTGTACTCTAGATAACTGAAGATTCACTCATCATTAACTCATGCATGTCTATTCTGAGAAAGACCCGGTTGAGATTAAAGACAAGGAAAATGTACTATCAGTTGCATGTTTTCTCCTATAAAGGAAACTCATGCATGTAGAAGCAATAAGGTTTCTTGAAGATTACGTAATTTTGACAGTGTATTAGAGTAGTGTGTGAGAGCAGTGTTACACTGGGTGCAGGAGATCATCCTAGAGGTAACTACGCAAGGAAATAGGAGGCTTAGAGGGTAGAAGAGAAGGTTTGTGAGAAGCCTTGTTTTCCTGTGAGCATCCAGGAGTAATGTACTGAGAGATGGTTAGATGTGAGAGCTAAGGTGTTGTATTATTGTGATATATTTCCACCTTGTATGATAACACAAATAGTGGGTTTTTAGTTGAGGCTTTCCCCTAAGTATTGTTCTGTGTTTCATGTGCATTGATTCTTCTTTTGGTTATATGTGTTCAGCTTGATCTTGCTCAAATATTTTAAGCTTCCTCAAATTGATTGTAGAAGTAGGTTAAAGTATTTTGCTTTGGTTATATTGTTTTATCAGGTTAATCTATAGTGAGAATTTCTACATGGTGTCAGAGTTGAGTTTATTGGAGTTGTGAATAGTATACGGAGAAGAGAATTCGAAGTTTGAAGTTCAGGGTTGCAGGTGCAAATTGAATTCATCTCATACTTTAAGGTTGGTCAATGCCGTTCTATGGCTTGAGACTCGAGTATGCCTTGGAAGGAAACTTGAATTACATAGCATGGTAAGATCGTATGGAGGATGTATTAGAAGACAACGGCTTGAAGGATTTCATTGATCAAGAAATCCAAAAGCCAACTTCAACTAATGCACAAGAGTTGGTTGAGTGGAAGAAGTGTGTGGTGAGGGCGAGACGGATCATCCTTGAGGGAGTTCAAGACCATATTGTCTCGAGTCTCCATGGGAAGGATACTCCATATTCAATGTGGAAGAGATTGAAGGACCACTACCAGAACAGTAGTGACTAGAGGAAATTGGTGCTTAAGGATGAGCTTCAAACAATCAAGATGGAGAATTGCGATACTATTTCCACATATCTGAACAAGCTCACCACTTGTAGAGATGAGCTTAGAAGTGTGGGAATAACTACTTTTGATGATAATATGGTAAGCCTCACTCTCCTTGGCCTTCCAAAGAGCTGGAATAGCTACTAGGACTCTGTGAATGGAAGGGAGAAACTGTCGGATTGGGAACAACTATGGTCGGATCTCATGACGGAGGAGATCGGGAGGAGAAAACGAGATGGTTCTTTATCCAAGGATTATGAGGAAAATTTGGTCTTAGCAAGTAAGGCAAGGAAAGGGAAGGGGAAGGCATCCCATTCCGTATCGAATTCTTCTCATGGAGGGAAGAAGAATGACAAGTCTAAAATGAGTTGCTTTAATTGTCATGAGATGGGTCATTATGCGACTAATTTCCCATCAAATAAGTCCAAGAAAGGATCCTCGGAAGGATTGGAAGGTCAGAAATTAGCCTCTCAGTTCAATATGGACTTCACCCTCATCGCATGCATGGTATCATCAATGATGGGTTGTGGCTAGTATCTTAACAGTGGAGCCTCATTCCACATGACTGGCGATAAAAGTTTGTCCAGTACCTTGGAGGAGAAAGGCCTCAACATACGCATAGATATGGGTGACGATGAAAGGTATAGTGTTTTAGGAGTGGGCATGGTTGCTTTTCAGAGGGAGCATGGAGCTATTATCACATTGACAGATGTGAAGCATGTTCCTAGATTGAAGAAGAATTTGGTATCGATTGCAATGTTGGAGGACAAAGGTTATGATGTTGTCTTTAGTAAGGGAAAGGTTTTCCTTAGACACATCACCACGAGACAAGTGAAATAGATCAGTTCACGAGTCAAGAATCTGTATGCTCTTGAGGTCCAAGATGAATGCAAATCCTTGAGGAGAAAGGACAATGTTAGAGACTTAGTGTTTGAGAGGGAGCGTAAATTACCCTCAACATGCAGTCCCAGAAGAATTCTCAGACAATTATGGAGGAGCCACAATTGGAGACGTCAAGAAGAGACTGATTGGAGGCATCCACTTATGCAGAGACCTCCAGTAGGGGGGGAATTTCAAGCCAAGTCGGCAGAGGGATCACATGCAGCCATACCTCTAGGTGTGAGGTGGGGCGATGTGAAGTGATAGTCTCAAGAAAGTTGAAATTGGGAAGGGTCCATTGAGAGGTTTTATCTCATGGATCCTACCTTGCTATGGGATCCCAAAGTACATAGTAGCGGGAGGAATAAATGGGATTGATGCAATGAGAGATCAAAGTGACATAGGCTAGAGCAGTTAGATACTAAAGAGAACAGAGAAGGATTGACAATAGTGCAGAAAGGTTGAGTCAGCAGAACCCCAGAGTTTTCAGTTGACAAAGGCAATAGTAGTCAGAGACTTTGATGACAAATGCATAATACTGGTTCAGGTTGGATCTTTTTTGTTTCTAGAGTTGCTGGAGCAACAACACTTGAGATAAATGTTGCATGCAGAACATTCCAAAGTTTTAGGAAGGATTGAGTTGAATTCCTTTCTTGTTGAGAGGGAGTGTTGAAAATAGCAACAAGAAATGATAAAAATAGAATCCATAATATTCCAATTTTAATTTGTCCTTCAATTAAAATTGTGAACTAAAATTCGAGTTTAGTCTAACCAACTACTTGAAAAATAAATAATTAATTCATTATAGATTAATTAGTTGGAGAAATTCAAGTTAGAAGTCTTTATGAAGTCATGCAATAGTTATCCCTTAAATTCAGGAGATTATCCCTTAATTAAGGAGATAAGATTGAGTTATAATTGAGTTGTAATTAGTTAGCTCAGTTTACTAAGTTAAGTCCAATTAAATTAGTTCCAAATTGTTTGAGGACTAATTGTGAGTTATCAGTTAGTTGATGCATGCATGTAGTCAACTAGTGTACTCCAGATAACTGAAGATTCTCTGATCATTAACTCATGCATGTCTATTCTAAGAAAGACCCAATTGAGATTAAAGATAGGGACAGTGTACTATCAGTTCCATGTTTTCTCATATAAAGGAAACTCATGCATTGATAAGGAATAAGGTTCCTTGAGGATTGCACAGTTCTGACAGTGTGTTAGAGCAGTGTTACATTGGGTGAAGGAGATCATCCCAGAGGTAATTGCGCAAGGAAACAAGAGGCTTGGAGGGTAGAGGAGAAGGTTTGTGAGAAGCCTTGTTTGCCTATGAGCATCCAGGAGGATTGTACTAAGAGATAGCTAGATGTGAGAGCTAAGGCTTTGTGTAATTCTGAGATATTTCCACCTTGTATGATAATACAAATAGTGGGGTTTTTAGTTGAGGCTTTCCCCTGAGTATTTTCTGTGTTTCATGTGTATTGATTCTTCTTCTTATGGTTATATGTGTTCAACTTTGATTCATCTCAATCTTTAAGCTTCCGCAAGTTTGATAGTAGAAGTAGATTAAGGTATTTTTCTTTAGTTATATTGCATTATTCGATTAATCTACAGTCAAAATTTCTACACTTTTGAAACGTGTTGTCAGTTAGGTAGTCACGCTGATTCCTATAGGTGAAGATCAAGGTTTACCCTAGATCATAGCCATTGTGTCTTTCCCTTCTGATTTCTATCCCTCAGCTTGTTTTGACTGTGTTCTCCCTCGCTGGAAAGCTCTTTTAGCTTGGTTTGTATGAGTGGTTAATTTTCATTTCCTTCACTTGGCTTCTTGAGTTCTTGGATGGTTTATAACCCTAAGGCATCTAGGTAATCACCCATTCACTTGTTTTCCTGCTCAAAAAGTCAAGTCTATAGTTAAATTTTCTTCTTGCAATTCACTTTCTTAGTCCTTTCATTGCTTCGATTGCCATTTGAAAAGTTTGGAAAGTTCTGTTTAGTGTTTGTGTTGGCTTGTGGGGGCCTAACCTAGGTTCAGCATTAGTTATCCAATTAAATCCATACACTACTGGCCCTTTCGGCATCAGCCCGTGGAGTGTGGACTGAAGTCTCACTCGAAGCAGTATGGGGGGATGTTGGAACCAAGTTTCTACACCCTTGAGATGGTTGTGATGTCGGTTATTCCAACTATACCTACCTTCATGCAGGTTTCTTATCCCTCGGCTCTACCCTTTAGTACCTCCACAAAATGTTATAATTGGCTTCTACGTAGACCTAACCAGGGGCTGAGATGCTTTCGTGCTGCTAGGGCAGTGAACTGTGATATTTCCCAAACTAAGATAAGTATCTTACTTATCTTATTACCAGATCTTCATTGGCTTCACGTAAATAGATGTTCTTACTCCCGTTCACTTAACCAATATAGTTATACACATTCGCGCATCACATAAGCATTAGAAGTGAAATTCATATCTAATATAACATATGCATAAACAGGAAATAAAGACACAGAAATTATAGAATACTTCTCTTTATTGATAATTCCAGATGATTACAGGCTCGACTCGCCCTGCACACTCAGCTGGAAGGGTCCACACACTCAGTTGTGAACTTCTAGGCCTCTTCACACTCAACTTCAAAGCCTCTACCTATGCTAAGACCTAAAACTTAAACTTCTATTTCAGATCTATCTCTCATACATCATTCCATATTTGATTCCTTATTGTGTGCCTTAACTACCTAGAGCTTTGCTCTATTTATACAATCCCATGGTCTATAGACCATGTGTAGATATTCTACAACCAACATTACATTATCAGAATAAGGGTGGTCAACCCTATGACTCTTTAAAAACTATGCGCTCCATGACCACAAAATGTGGAGTCTTCACATTTTGATTACAAAATTGGACCAAAATATGGGCTTTAAGCCCCAAAACTACACTTGGGGGATCTCGCGCCCAACAAGCCCCCAACACAAACATCATGACTCACCATTGAGTCACTTTGTAGGTGCAGAGACCTTAGTGCAAAGACCTCCTAGCTCTATTTGGATCACCACAACTTCGGCAGCACAATGAGCGGCTACCTGTTGGACTTCTTCCACATGCATTTCAGTGACTGTTATTGAACTACTACTATGAATATTTTGTTGAGGTGCCTACAGTTTTGTGAGCTTTCCTTCGATGGAGGTTGTGATCATGTAAGCCTCGTCTATCCATGGTTGTCGATGTGTTTTTAACACTGCTTCCTTATGCTGAGCGACATCCACCTATTCCTTGAGTGCCTTTGCCTCCTGCATCCATAGAAGCCTCTGTATAAGGGCAACCATCTACTCGGTCCCTTTTACCTTGTCATACCTATGTTGGAGCTTGCATGCCTCTGTCTCTAGGCGCTCTACATTCGGGTCCTCCTGCAGGGTGGTTAGGACCTTGAATGATTGTTCAAACAATCGCATGCAATCTGCCACTGCACTGTCAAACGCCGCCATTTTTGTTGAAACAGTGGTGGCACGATGTTCCCTAATATCCGAAGGAGTTGAAGGCTGAGCCTTCAAATACAGATATGTGATCTGTAGGTTCAGCTCTAGCAGAACCCTGGCCATCTCTGCTCGAGCGTCGCGCACCCTTGTGGCCAATTTGCGGACGCACGCCTCCACTAGTTCTTCGGCCTAAATTTCCAACTTCGAGACCATCTGACATGCTTCCTCCACAACTTTCACTATCTGCTTATTTTTCTCTACTACTTCATTGCGTTGTAGGCCCAACTGCTCAATGTTGATGCACTACTCACTCGTCACCTGTAGAGCGCAACTCTCTCGGGCCCTGAGTTCCATGGTGACTCCATCCTATAAGAGGTAGAGTGTCCCTCAAGGGAGCATAGCCATGTTCAATCCTACCCCTTTCAGACTACTAACCTTGAGCCTGTCGGCCTCATTTTATGTAGTGAGCGCCCCATCAAGTAGAAGTACCATGTTGGTCACTCTTGTGTGCAACATTGCCTCGACAGCTAAAGTGTCGATCACGAGGTTGGTGGACACTGTGCCAGCCTGTGGAGTGCATACCTACAACTCCTGTAACTCTGTCCTAAGAGCCGCCAATACCAGCTGCTATTATTCTTCAAATTGTTGGAGGGCCTCCGTAGTGACATCCCTCACCATTTCTCTGATGTCATGCAAATCCCCCTCAGTGAGGGTGATTGGGTTGAAGGACATCTTTTATGCCTTTGTTTTCTTTCACGGCACTATGTACTCTCGTGGTTGCGGATGCTTCAGTTGGATGGATGTCATTTGCGGGTCTGCGCCACCTTGTTCTGTCTTTGGTTCTACCTCAGTGTTGGGCGAAGGTGACTTCTATCCTTCGCACTTTTCTTCTCCTATTTTTTGTTGTTCTGCCACTTTCGCAATGTCACGTGTTTCCTGGGCCTTGGTCTCTACTTCTTCTTCTTTGTGCTTCTCTACCAGTTGTGCCATTTGAAGCTCTATCTCTTCCTTCTTATGCTACGTAGCAGACTTGTCCATTTCCACCACAGAGCCAACTGGAGCACACCACTCCGACGACCAAGACTCAAGGACTGCGAAGATCACATCGTTAGTCTCTACAAAGCTCTATAGACTAGCATATACTGTGGGTGACAACCGCAGCTTGCGATTGATCCCCATCCTGATATTCATCTCCATTAATATCCAGAATAACTTTCTTTCATTTATCCACTACACGTCCTTGGTCACCCACATTGAAGCATACTTTGCTGCCTCTGGAAGGTCTGGAGTGACCAAAGGGAACTAGCTATCTTCGAGCAACTCCCATGCCACCAGTACTATCGACAATAGGAGCCACGCGTAGTGAAATGTTTTGCCCTGCTCCTGTGCCTTGCAACAATTCACATTGAACTCTCCACATAGATAGTTCACCCAATTGAACTTGACTCCTTCCGCACATTGGGTTGCTAGTGAAACTACAGATGTGGGCACCTCATCCACACGGCACATCCGATTCGCTTTCCCTACTAGTATTTTTGTCGCGACCTTGACAGCAGGGTTGTTAATGATGTAGATGGTGTATCCTCACTTCTTCTTCTTCTCCAACTTAAACCTCTTCTTCATTGCTTCTGCGAGGGCCAACTCCCCACTTTTCCTTCGGAAATATTAGCTGGATCCTCCCCTGAGTACGGCAGCCACGTAATTCAGTGAATCATATGGTCTGTGATGGGAATGGGCTCCTCCAGCCACAAACACCCATCATGCACCAAGTAGAGGAGATGCCTAATGATGAAGACGGTCACTAGGGTGTGATGGTAATGCAACACCTAGAGCAGGTTTAGCAACTCGGCTTTTTCTACACCCTTGAGCCATGTTCGTGGATCCAATTGAATTGTTCCAGTTGTCGCGTCAATCCTCTGACACATTAGCTTCTCAATCACTAAATGCATGAACTTCTCGTGGTCTGCGATGTCCCAATCTACAAATTCCAATGCAGGAACCCACCCCAAGTGCTTTCCCTCAAAAACAATATCATTTGAGAGTAGTGGAGTTTGCAGGGAGCTCTTTCTCTCATCTATGTCCTTCAGCACCTTGGCCTTACCCTTGTATGGAGGAACATATTCAAGTAACAAGGTAATAGGGTCTACATCCTTGCTTCCAACTTCCATCTCTACATCCTCCTCCTCCACCAAGATTTCTTCAAACTCCTCCTCATCCCCCTCCAGATTAATGGCCTTCCCTTTTCTTGCAAGGCGAGCTTGGTCCTCAGTGGATTTCTGGGCGACACACGCACCAGGATCATGGCCTGCGTATCCTTCTTAGGTTGTGGTGTTCGAGGTGATTTAGGGACCTCAACTATTATTCTGGCACTCTCTAGGGTTTCCACTACCATAATTTCCTACATAGCTTCCTCGGTTGTCATTACTTCTGTATCCATGGCTTTTGTGGTTGCTGACATAACGTTATTCCACAATTCTTGCAGTGTCTCTGGTAGTTGCTCAAACAATGAATTCACTTTCACGGTTTCGAATAGGTCTCGGTTCATATACACTTGAGCGTGGAACAACTCAATTCTCAAAATGCCAAGTGTTGTTTTCTAGACAACCACTTGTAATTTATAGGGCCTTTTGAATTTGAATTCGACCGTTCCCCCCACATTTGGCCCATTAATGCTAGATTGGCGGCAGATTTTCAAGAATCTAGCCCATAAACTTTGCCTTAAATGCCTGTCGTCCGCTCCATTTGGCCTCAAACCAGCCATCAAGTCATGACTAGTGACTTTAACAGTCACTTTTCGGCAGACCTGCACACCTGTGTAGTTGTCTTCGCATTGTCACAGACCTTGCGACACTTCGCTGCTTCACGCAATCCTGAAATCACACAGCTCTCAGGTAGGTTAGTCTATAGTCTCGCGCCTCCTTTTAGGTTCCTAGAGCGTGTTGAAGCCCCGAAAATCAGGTTGACAACAAGGGGGATACCCACCCGGTCCAGACCTTGGTTGGCAGCTCCTTATCCGTTTGGTATAGTGGGTCTGACTGGGGATAATGGGACCAGTTTCCCAATCTAAGGGTGTGTGTCTGTGTGTAGAGTTGGATGACGCTAATCTAAGAGTACTTTAAAGCTAATTTCATTCAGATTTTTAAACTAAATCTATGCTATTGTAATCTAATGAGAAACAACACATCTAATCTACGCTAACCCGGGGTGTATATCTTCTATTATGCAATCTAAAGAGATTTCAAATAATAACTGGTAATAAAGATCATTCAGCTATCATAAGAAT
>APFE030762175.1:118963-156912 GCA_000404065.3 Pinus taeda | reverse complement strand
GCAATAACATATAAACAACTGAAAACTGTAAATCACTTTAAGAATATAAGCAGAAATGGCCAAGAGATAAAAGTACAATTTATGACTAATCCTACTCATAAACTTCAAGCAAAAACGATTTATCTCTACTTGTTCTAACATCTACTAAGAGTACAAAAGTGCAACATCAGTAGCAGACATTAAATGCAAACATTAATAAATCTCGATCCATCCATTCATCAAAACCTCCTCTGAGGGTGCAGAAGTGCATGTTCCGAGGACAAGTTTTTGACAAATTTCTGGACCCTTCTCTAAATGCATGAGAAGGGTTAAAATACTACTTCCTAATTCTAATAATAGTGTATTTACAAAATTTAGGATACGGTTTTCAAATGACCGTCCTTTTTCTAATGTAATAAAAAGAAAAAACAAATTTCTAAAATAAGGCTACTTCTCAACTTGGTCCTTAAAACTGCAAGTGTTCATCATGGGATTGAGAAGAGTCAGCTGGCTGACTTCTGCGCTGAGCTGGGCTACGAAAACATAATCTATGAGAGCTGACACTACTTTTTCGGCTGCGTTTATGATGCATTTCACAGTCATCCATTGACTAGTGGCTTGACCAAGTATGTGGAGTAACAGTCCCAATTTAACGTGTTCAATGCCTGGAACGCTTTTCCCTTTTCCTACACTCTTCATCTGCTTCCAGTCGTAGTTTATTTAGTAGGTACCCTGGGGTAGTCTCTTCGATTAAGTTGGCCCTATGTAAATTCTCATTTACACAGTCGATAAGAATGTTTTCCTGCGTGGCCGTTGTCTCTGCTGCTTGTTCCGCCTGCCTGATTTTATCGTCCCATTCATTAAAGAGCAATTCTTTATGACTCTCATTTATTCTAGGTGCACTTTCTCTTTTCCCTTCCTCTTCATCCTGCCAAGCTAAGTATTCCGTATCCATAACATATGCGGACAGATAAAAAGGAGGATAGGTCCTTTGAGACAAGGATCTTTTAGACCGGTAATTCATAACAGCCGTGTAAAGATTATCAGAAAATATCTTGGCCCAACCCATAATATCGGCATTTGTGTCAGCATCAATTAGTGGTAGCCATTCAGACGGAAATTTATTGATATCCGGCATCCCAAATAGTCTACAAAGCATGGCCGCAGCAAAACAATACGGAGAGGTGAGGGAACCAGTACTGTATATACCGTTTTTGTCCTTTTTGAGTGGCTCCTCTTTTCTGGACCAATCTTTGGTGGTCTTTGCTAGGTTTGGGTTCTCTTCCGCAAATTTCTTAACGAATTGTGCATTGTAAGTCACCTACGATTCAGGAAGATGATACATAAGCTTTAAATCTTGCGCGGTGAATGATCCTATGAGCCCATGTCCTTGAACCTTGAATTGTCTGTTGTTCATCTCTGCATTGTCAAGTATCCACTTGATCATATCCGTATATGGTAAAATTTTGGGCCTTGCTACTATCTGGTGAAGAAATGAACATGCTAGCTCCTCTAAGGACGCCTCGGAAGAGCGTTGTGAGCCCGCAACAGTGTCAACCTTCATTACTCTAGGATTTTCTTCCTCAAGCAGCCTGTACATGCTTTCCCATGTCGATATCCCTGTGTCTCTGTTACAGGCTGTGTCTGTATACAAGGGCGCCATCTCCTTCGTCTTTTCCTTCGCCTCAGAGCCTTGAGCTTTATTTTTCTTTCCCATTTGCTCCTGCGTTTGGCTTTGAATCATCTTAGCTCTTCGTTCCTGCAGATTACGAGTGAAGTGGAAATGACTGATTAAGAAAGGTGATGGGAGAGTTTTAAATGCAACAGATACATCAAATATGCCACTTTACGTGAAGTAATTCTTTACAAAATCACGTGTCTTCATTTCATTTAATCATTGACAACTAATTCATTTACTATCATTAAAAGCGCATGATCTTGAGTCAGATTATGGTAAGTGGCTTTTCTTTGAATGGCGTGCCCAAAGGATTCGTGATTAAGTGATTTATGATTTGCTTATGTAACGTCGCAGATCGCGCCATCGCAAATCGCACCATCGCAAATCGCAAGATCGCAGATTGCACCATCGCAGCGATCACAACATCGCAGGTCGCAGAAGTTTAATGTTTGCCAAATCTTGCCAGTTCATTTCTGCGATATGCGATCTTGCGATCAGTGTTATCGCAAATCGGTAAATCTTGAAGTTTTTTCCTTATGAGTATTACTTCATTGCGATGCGATGTTATGCTTAACACGAGGGTCTTTCGCATACTGATATTATAGAGAAATGGAGGCATTTCCTATCTTTTTTGCAATGCGGTTTTAAAGATATTTCCCTTATCGTAGACTTAGGTTAAAAATATTCAAAAGACCTTTCTAAGCTTACGATGGTAACCTTATTTTGAAGAAAGGAAAAACTTTCTTTTTTCTTAAAAATTTAACTAAGGGTCCCCATTCATTTAGTATTTTGGACAACACTTAAATGAAAAAGGGGGGGTTGTTGCTGGCCACAACAGAGCACTAAGACTATGCTTCTGATGTATAGTCAGATGGTCAGGCCACCTGTGTATGGATTCAAATGATTGCCATTCACTTTTCCTGGGAAGGGATCCCCATTCAACTTAACGAACTGGACCGTGCCATCATCGGTAATCTCCTTAATAACATACGACCCTAGCCAATGCATTATGAGTTTCCCTAGAAATTTATCAAACTTACTATCATATAATAGCACCAATTCATTCACCTTAAAGGTGCACAACTTAATATGTCAATCATGGCAAGCCTTTTCATGATGCTTTTGGACCTGCTGGTGAAATCCAGCCAAAAATCTCTCTTCTTCTAGCTCATTCAACTGTGCGAGCCTCTCTTCGAGGACTCTACGATCTATCATACCTATGAGCTCCACTATGCATAGACTAGGCATGATGTATTCCATAGGCATCAATGCTTCAACCCCATATACTACCCTAAAGGGTGCCTGTCACGTTAACTTCTTGCACGTTGTCTGACAAGCCCACAATACTGCAGCTATGCGTAGGTCCCAATCACTTCGTTGAAAATTACATACTTTGGTTAGTGTGGTCTCAAGCACTTTTTTGAATGCCTCCACTATCCCGTTAGCCTATGGGTGATAAGGTGTGCTCTTTTGATGATACACCCGAAATTCCTTCGTTAGTGTGTTGATTGTCTCATTCAGGAAGTGCGTACCATGGTCACTCATCAGGATCTTTAGACAGCCAAATCGCATTAGTACATGCTCAAATAAAGACTTCGTGACAGTTGCACCCGTCCAATCCTTCACTGGCTGCGGTTCTGGCCAACGAGTCAAATATTTCATCGCAGTGATAATGTATCTCGCACCTATCTTTTCTTATGGCTAAATCAGTCCTACAAAATCTATTTCCCACTTTTTGAAAGGTTGCAACGTCATTTGTGGATTCAAAGGCATTTCATCCTACCACGATGGCCTTCCTGTTCTTTGACATATGTTGCACATCTTGTAATATGCTTTTGAATCCTAATGAAGAGTTGGCCACCACAACCCTACACGTAGAATCTTCTACGCAGTTTCTCTCCCTGCATAATGTCCTCTCGTGGTGCCCCCATGAGTGCATACACCATAGCCAGTCTCTCACGCTCAATGGTGGAATAGTTCTTCTTTGATTTGGATAATCTGCAACTTGCGAATACGATAAGGTGGTCCAAGCCTTCTCTCATCTTGTGTTAGTACTACCCCTAGTGCTATACATGATGCGTCAACATGTACATGAAATTCTTTCTTCCAGTTCAAGAAGACTAGAATCGGCGTGGTGACCATATTTTCTTTTAATATATCCAAGCTTTTCTTACAGTCATCATTCTAGAAGAATGAGACATCCTTATTAAATAATGTTTCCATCGATAAACTTTCTGTAATATCCTGTATATCCTAAGGTAGCGCACAACTATTTCACACTCCGCAGCACTTCCAAGTTCCAAATCACTGCGATCTTCATGAGGTCTACCATCAGCCCTTGTCTACAAACCACATGTCCCAATAGGTTCCAAAAGGAACGCAAAATAGACACTTATTAAGGTTGAGCACGATCTGGTATCTTCGACAGGTATCCAACATCAAGTGCAAGCTCGCTACATGGTGCTTAACCATTCCAAATATATTCTAGTAATCAAAATATACTTCTAGGAACTTATGAATAAATTCCTTGAGTGTTGCAACAACCACCTGTGAAAATATAGCAGGCACATTCTTCAACCCAAATGGCATTATAGTATATTGAAAGCAACCCCACTCAGTCTCGAAGGTTGTCTTGCTCCTATCCTCCAGCGTGATTTTGATTTGGTGGTACCTAGAGAACCCGTCAGTGAAGGAGTATCCTTCCTGGCCACTTACATTATCCAACACTTCATTTGTGAACGAAGTTTGGAAAGGATAATGCACACAAGAATCATTTAGTTTTCTGAGAGCCACGCATATCCTTATCTTATCCTTCTACTTCTTCTCTTGCACCACCATTGGGCTTACCCAATCGGACTCTTCCACAAGCTCAATGATGCCTACTACTAGCATTTTGTCTAGCTCTAATCAGACCTTCTCCTTGTATTTCGGATTTAGGTGGTGTTGAAGCCCCAAAAATCGGGTCAGCAACAAGGGGGATACTTGCCCAGTCCGTACCTTGGTTGGCATCTCCTTTTCCGTTTGGTATAGCGGGTTCGACTGGGGATATGGGACCAGTTTCCCAATATATGAGTGTGTGTGTGTGTGTGTAGAATTTGATATTTCTTATCTAACAGTTCCTAATTGAGATGTTCTAATTCTAACTTTAATCTAATGACATACTATTGTATTCTAATAAATAGAAATATCTAAGTCTATACTAACCCGGGGTGTAATCTTTCTGTTATGCAATCTAAAATGATTTCAAATAACAATCGATAATAAAGATCATTCAACTGTTAAAAGAAAAGAATTCAATATGGATGAACCACTTCGCATAAAACATTAGGCGAAACAGTTGTGAAAAACATATTGCATAATGAGCTATTCATACATTAAGCATAAATAAATAGCTATCACCATACAAAAGTGCCAAATGATAACTTCGGAATTCAAGCATTAACATATAAACAACTGAACTTGAATATCACTTTAACACAGGAAATAGAAACAGTTAAGAGATAGAAGTACCATTTATAACTATTCTACTCATGAGCTTCAAGCGATAACGATTTATCTCTTCTCAATTCAACATCCACTAAGAGTACAGAAGTGCAACATCAGTAGCAGATATTAAATGCAAAAATCAAAATCATGTTCCATTCATTCATCAAAACCTCCTCGGAGGGTGCAAAAGTGCATGTACTGAGGACAAGTTTTTGATAAATTTCTGGACCCTTCTCTGAATGCATGATAAGGGTTTAAATACTACTAACTACATCTAAAAATAACTTATTACAAAAATTTAGGATACGGTTTAAATGACCGTCCTTTTTCTAGGAAAAAATAAAGCAAAACTATTTCTAAAATTAAATCTAAAACTAACATCTAACTATTTCTGTATTTTCTCCTTAATATCGCAAGCATTCAGCATTTGTTTGAGCAAAGTCGATTGGCCTACTTCAGCCTTTAATTGCCCTATGAAAACGGAATCTGCTAGAGTTGGTGCCATCTTTTCGGCAGAATTGATGATGCTCTTGAGAGTCATACACTGGCTATGTGGTGTTAATAAGTAGGCCCAGTAAGAATCCCAATTCAACTTAGTTAATATTCTAATTGATTCTTCTCTTTCTTGAGCCGTCTATCTCCATTCTGATTGTAGCTGTTTTATCTTTGGCAGATACCCTAGAATGGTTTATGAGACTAGATTTGCTCTATGAAAATTCTCATTTATGCAATCAATAAGGTTTTTTTCTGCTGTAGCTGCTTCTTCCGCTGCTTGCTCAGCTTCCCTGATCTGTGTATCCCATTTGTTGAAGAGTATTTCTTTATGTTTGTCATTTATTATTGGTGCATCTGTTCTTTTTCCCTCCTCTGTTTCTTGCCAAACCAAATATTTAGTAACTCGTTTATCAGCTAAATCATAATCATGTCATAAATCTACGACTGTATTAGTGATTGTATCACTTAATTCGCAATACGAGTTCCAATGTGATATTCTATGGCTTAATGCTTCCCATTGCTGTAGTAGTTGCTCATTCAAGGAAATGGATTCTGCGATGAATTCTGAAAGCTTGGGTCATCCTTGTGCATCTCCTGTAAATCCTGTAATTGCTTTTCTTTCTCAACCAAACTATTCTGATAGCCTATCTACATCTGTTGGAATTCTTTTTGTAGTCTTTCAAGCTATCTCTGTGCTTCGTTGTTAGTATTGGCTTGTTGCAGCTGTTGCTGCAAAACTTGTATATGGTCTTCCTTTTCCTTTAGCAGTTGTTGTACTTCAGATGCTTTATCAATAGTTGCAGAAGCATAAGCTCTTGCGATTTGAGATAATTTGGCGAGATTTTCAGTTGGGTCGGTAGTAGGATCTTGCCATAGGACATCCAATTGCTCGGCATCGTGAGATATCACGTTTTCCAATTTCCTCTTCTTCCTTTGTCTTCTTACTACTGCTTTATGTTGCGGACTGTAAAATACATCGAGAGGAGGAATTTCTTCTATCTTGTGTATAAGTTCAAATGAGGGGGTGATAGGAATGTGTTCCATGTCCGAGACATTGTTGATTGTTCCTATGACCATACCTTCTGTTGTCTGTACATTAGTTACTGGTGTCTTTGTACTTTTCCCTTCAAGATTGATTAAATCATTGAAGGTTTCCCATTCCTTGTCTAGCTCGGTTCTATCTGATGCTGGCTGACCAATGAGAGGGGGAGGATCTACCTGCAGAGAGGTTAACACCAGTTGTTGGGCAGTCTCTTTTGATTGGGTAGTATCCCTTACCAACCCTTCACTTTGACCATGGTTTCTTTTCGGATTTCTTCGAATGTTCTAATGTCTCTTTTCCAGACTTGGATTTAGATCTATTTGTACCATAACTTTCACTGAGGCTGATGCTTGGAGTTGGTCCCCTTACGGGTTTTGAGCATAGTTTTTCCAAGGGAATATTGGCTAGCCTTCTTTCCCTGTATGCTTTGAACTGCTGGAACTCTGTCGGAGGGAGTCGTATTTGGGCGGAGTGCAGAATTTCTTCAAGTGTGCTTTTCTGTTGGAACATATCGTCAAAACGATCCTCTTCTTTGGAAAAGACCTTTATTTTTACTACGGCAGTGAAATTCTTCACAATGTCGTAAGAGTTGAATGGCCTTCTTTGAAACTTGAACAATTGTAGACATGTTATGTTGTTTACTTCCTTGAATGCATGGCCTACATCAAATAGTGAAAAGGCTCCACAGGCTACGAGAAATTGTGGCCAAATAGCCTTCTTTTTGTCTTTCAAGTCCTTAGTCAAACCCCCTTTTGAACAGGTTTGATAAGCAATTTCTCGTGCCATAAGTTTATCGGGAACATACAAGGGTAAGATGTGAGGAGAAACGTCACTTCTGAATACCCTGACGTATGTAAACAATTCCTCTCCAAACCATCTTGCGACTGTGAGTATATCTACCTCTGCTTTGGGAGAAAATCTTGGAGCATCTTTGTCACACAACATTTTTTACAGGGGTAACATAACTCCATGACAAATTTTGTAGAAAAATGGAGGGAATTTAGACTCCCACAATTCCTTGTGATAAACATGAATGGGTAAAGGGCCTTGAGTTGTTCATTTCCATCCCATTACAGGAAACTTTGAAACATAGCAAATTGCATCCATTACATATGCTGACAGGTAAAATCGGGGATAAATTCTCTGGGAAACAGTTCTTTTAGACCGGTAATTTACAATGGCAGTAGCTAAGTTATTTGACAGTATCCTAGACCAATCCATAATAGTATAATTAACGGCGGCATCCAACAATGGTAGCCATTCAGATGAGAATTTGTTAATATCTAGTCCTCTGTAAATTCTACATAGCATAGCAGTAGCAAAGCAATATGGGGAAGTGAGGGAACTATTACTATACATACCATGTTTATCTTTTTTCAGTGGCTCGTCTTTCCTTGACCAATCTTTAGTGAATCCTACCAGGTCTTCATTTTATTTAACAAACTTCTCTATGAACTATTTGTTGTAAGTTTCCTGTGGCTCTCGCAAATGATACATAAGTTTCAAATCTTGTGGAGCGAATGAGCCGATAAATCCTTGACCCTGAGTCTTAAACTGTATGTTTTTAATGTCTGCGTTGTCCAATATCCATTTAATCATGTCTGTATAGGGAATAATTTTGGCCGCGCCGCTATCCCGTGCAAGAATGAACGGGCTAAATCTGTGACTGATGCTTCGGAAGAATTTTGTGAACCAACAGAAGCCATAACCTCCATCACCTTGGGATTTTCTTCTTCAAGTAGATTATACATGCCTTCCCAAGTGGTAATACTTGTGTCTCTGTTGCATGCCGTGTCTGTGTATAGGGGTGCCATTTCTTTATCTTCAGACATTGAAGCCTTGCCTTTCTTCCCCATAGTTTCTTGTATACTGCTTTGCATAACTTTTTGTTCTTCGTTCCTGCAGTTTACAAGTGAGGTGAGAGTAATGACAAGAAACAGTGATGGGAAAGCTTTAAATGCCGAAGAAATGCAAAAGTATACCACCTTACGTGAACTAGCTCTTCGATAAACACAAAACAATATTTCATTAACAACTAGCAGCTACTTAATTAATGAGCGTTAAAGCACATAACCAGGTTTCGTTTTTGTGGAAAAAGCTTCTTCTTGAATAATGAGCCAGAAAAATCTGCGATGGAGCGATTTTGCGACTTGCTTTGCAATATCACAGATCGCTGTATCGCATGATCACAATATCGCATGATCGCAACGTCGCAATATCGCATGGTCGCAATATCGCATGATCGCCGTATGTGCATATTTTGTGTTAAGCAGTTTCTTATGAGGTACGATTTTGCGATATGCCCCATCGCATATCGGCGTTTTCTATGGTTTTCTAGTCATAAGTGCGTTTTTAAGGCATGCGATGCGATATTTGTTTATCCTTATGTAATTTCGGATCGCAATCTCATGATCCTGGATTAAAACTTGTAAGGAGGCATCCTATTATCCTTTCTGCGATGCGATATTCTTCAGGGAGTGATTTTATCATACCTCATCACGAAACTTAAGCTTTTTAGATTTTTCAAAGGTATTTTCCTAAGTTTATGATGGTAAGTTTTATTGAAAAGAAAATACAATCACTAATAGATTTTTCTAAATTTTCGATTAAGGGTCCCCACTTATTTAGTATTAGTAATAACACTAAATAAAAAGGGGGGGTTGTTGGTGGTCACAACAGGTGGTAAGGCCTCTGCTTAACTGGCTTCACATTCGATTTTAACACAATCTTCATCACTCCTAGATCTTCGATTATTCCTTTCAAATCCATAAACTTGGTAGGGAATAAGTCCTCATATTCGGAGAGTAATTCAGTGACCTTACCCACCATCACATCGTGTCAGTAGTCTCCAATCTTCACGAACTTGGGTTATGCCTCCATACCAATGCTCACCTGTCTATTTTTCACTGGCACGATTATATTAGGGTTCTCAATATGTGGTCCCTGAACCTCACGGTGGCCTTCTGTCTCTGGAATTCTAATCTTTCATGAATCCTCATCTTCTTCTTCTGTGACTCAGCTGAGTATCCCATTTAGAATACAATAGGTCTAAAGGATCCTACGGTATCCTAAAGATTTCTAATTTCACCTCTTGTGCACTTCATCAATACCATCAAACTTGTCCTCAAAACTAAATGTCATCATGAATCCTCCGCGCAGGATATCCCATTCACCTTTCCCACGGCAAAGATTTGTTTCTACATACCAATTCATTGGGATAACATCCAGGGTATGACAGAATAGGTGAGCCCACTCAAGTTGTGGCTTTTCTCCATAAGCCTGTGTCCACTTAGCCAAATGCGTGCATGGATCATTTTGTCCATCATACTTGTCTGTCAGTCACATCTTACGCTTCCCAAATCATACTTGCATCACTCTCTTACATTCGCGCCAATCATCAAAGCTCCCCTTGTGCGTACCCCACCATCTTGCAGGCGAAGCGTGGAGTACCCAATCCAAGGCCTGGAAGCGTTTATTTTCCAACACCTCCCTTTCAAATGCATCCAAAAAGGTATCTAGCTCATTTAGACCATAATAAGTAGGCATATTTCTTACCTCTAATTACACAAAGTGCAGCGACCAGGTCATCATGTTGCAATTCAGCATAGTTACTTCATGTAACCGATTCTACCAACGTTTTATCTCTTCATCGAAATCCGAAGTGCAGGAACTCTCGCGCTCCCATGTAATTCGTCCATCCGTGGTGGGATTCACCTAGCCTTGGTCTCATGATGTTATCTTATAGATGTAGTCCATATCATCATCACTCTCATAATCTTGGACCGGCTCCATATAGCGTGATCCTTCAGCAGGATCCAAGGGTATTATTATGCGTAGTGACGTCTTCTCAAAGATCATTTTTCGATTCTTCATATTGATTACCCCGTTCATATCAGTAGCCCAGTCAATTCTCAAGAGCGTGGGGTAGGGATTGTTGTCATCAATGATCTCTATTACTTCAAAATCTTCCAGTGCATTCACTCCCTCAATGTCCATGGTCACTCCCTATAGCCACCCCATGGGTATGATTTTCTGTTGGTTTTCCATGCTTAGCTGAATCGATGATCATTGCAGTGCAGGTCTCCCAATTCTCTTCCATGTTTTTTTTGGTATAACATTCGCATCTGATCCCAAATCTAGAATGACTTGATCCATTTTGTATTCTCCGATCTGTGCAGTGAGTGTCATTTCACGTCTCATCCTTGTCTTATGCTTTCTGATTTTTGGACTACATGTGGTTCACCTGGCATGTTCTAAGAACATCTATTGATAAGTTCCTGTAACCCTTTTATAGCCTTACAGTCGCGGAGTAACTTCATACAGGTTTCGAGGAAAGTTGTCTGCATAGAGGGGTCCATCTCTGGCTCCGGTATATTTTTGCTTCCTGAAGTGGAGGCCTCAATGAAGCTCTTCTTAGCTTCCATGAAGGTTTACCGAGCACGCTCCAAATAAAACTTAGACTCTTTTGTCGAGGCTTTGTGAACCCATGTACTTTCTTCCGACTATTTTCCCTTGTCATCTCCCGTCATGATTCCACTTCGGAGCACTATATTTATGTTTGGATCTTCCTCTCTCAACATAGACCTCATCATCTGTAGGTTATGAGTTGGGAGAGGCACTAGCACTCATTTGTCACATATCTTGGCTATAAGCATAGGAAAATCTTCTATTTCATGAACAAACAACATGCAATGTTTTCACGACGAGCGATTTGGATTAGTAAAATCGTGGGAATAGTGTCCTAGCTCTCCACAATTGTAGCAAATCAATTGTCCAAGACCTCTACCAGGTCCTCCTCTACCTCGGCCTCACCCACGCCCCTAAAATCCTATCCATGCCATCCATGTATTCTGGTCAGGGGGCCGCATTTCAGCCTGAACCCTGTAGGTGGGAGCTCTATCTATCATCAATTCATAGCTCCTGCAGGTACGCTCATCATGTCTCACTGATCTAAAAAAGTTGCAGAACAATTGTTGTGGAATTTGCGTATACTTCTGTAACAAGTGGCAGTTATCCGTTGCATGTTTTCTAGCTATTTGACAGATAGCGCATCACAAAGCAGAGGCCACACTAGGTCCTTCTTGAGCTTTTGGCCTTAAAGGCATAAATCCTCCTCCTACAAGATAATTTGTAAAGACTAAGAAATGGTCTTTGTCATGACCCTGACTCTTGCATTTCACACACCATACTTCCTTGCATACCTCTAGCCAAACCATCTTATCCTGCTTCAAGCTTTGCATCTCAAGGCACATATTCTTCAGCTACATGTCGATCTTCTGAACTTCTAGATTAGGATCCTACATTGGGGTCTCATATAGCCTCATGGAAATCTCCAAGGGCTCTACCTAAGTTGTTATCTTCTGCTGCGACAGCGCACTCCTTAAGTGTGGTAGTAGCAAGGCTACAAACCATTGGCGATGTTGTCCATCCGTCAAATTCATGTTGGCTTCGCGGATCGCACATTTCAACCTCTGATCTAGTTCCCAAGGCATCTCACCTGGTAGCATCATGATTTCTTTGAATCCCACAATCAACTGCACTTCAAATTTAGGCCTGCTAAATTCCTTATTCAGTGCTGCTTGTATGTCCGCTACTCTAGCATTTAGGTTATTGCTGGAGTACTTAATATACCAGGGTAGCACAAGATCCTGCAGAGCGCTAACTAGTGTCGCTTTCTTTATATGGTCATCTATAACACCTTGCGCTTCCCATATAGCCCTTGCAACGAACCATAATTAGTCTAGATCCTCATTTCCCAGACCTTTGTTCATAGGCAACTTCACTGTATTTGCCATACTCAATCACGATGGTGGTGGAGGTGGTACGGGTGAAGTTGGGGGTGATGGCAGTGAAGAGAGAGGTGGTGTGGGTGGAGGTGGTATTTGCGGAAATCCTTGTTTTATCAATTGAATAGCACTTCTCAGTGATACCTTCGCTATTCCATCTTTGTCCCTTCGCGGAGGTGAAGTCAAGGGGCTATACTCCAGACACTTAATTCCTTTGTTTTTGTAACTTTTTCCACTTTGTGTAGTCCCACACATCAAGATAACTGCATAACCCATTTTTCACACAACAGCATTTTAATTCAAGTATTCAAAGATTTCACATACTTACCTTGTGGTCCTTTAGAAAAATGTCGTTATGCCTTGCTATCGTTGACTGAGGTGTCAATCGCGAACTCAGTAACAAATCCTCCTATAATGTGATTGAGCCAATGATTGACAGTGCACACAATCTTATGCTCTGATGCTTCCAACCTTCGCACTAGCTCTGGGGTCCACACAATAAGACCATCAAGTTTCCACCTTCCTTGGCTATCTCCTAGCTTCGTGATCCACTCATATAATTTAGTATGGAATGAGGCAAAAAATATTTCGTGGATCTCCATATACAGGTATTGGTCTAGCCACTATTCTTTTAACAATCGTGGGTTTTTTTCTCCTACGCTGCAGACTCATGAATCCTTCTATCCAACCAGTCTTTGATTTCTTTCTTAGTTGGATTCGAGTGATAAGACATCACACATCTCTCATGTAGATTCTATTCCTGGAAATGGAACCATTTGTTGGCTTGTGGGGGCCTGACCCAGGTTTAGTGTTAGTTATCCAAACAAATCCCTACACTACAGGCACTTTCAACATCAGCCCATTGTGTGAAGACTGAAGTCTCACCTGAAGCAGTATGGGGAGATGCTAGAACCAAGTTTCCATAGCCTTGAGATGGTTGTGATTTCAGGTTATTCTAATTATACCTGCCTTTGTGCAGGTTTCTTATCCCTCTACTCTACCCTTTAGTACCTTCGCAAAATATTACAATCAACTTCCGTGCAGCCCTAACCAGGGGGGCGATATGCTTTCGCACTACTAGGGAAGCAAATTGTAATATTTCCCAAATTAAGCTAAGTATATTACTTATCTTATTAACAGATATTCATTAGCTTCAGGTAAATAGATGTTCTTACTTGCGTTCACTTAACCAATATAGTTATACACATTTGTGCATCACATAAGAATTAGAAGTGAAATTCATATCCAATATAACAGATGCATAAACAGGAAATAAAGACATAGAAAGTATAGAATACTTATCTTTATTGATAATTCTAGATGATTACAGACTCAAATCACCCTGCGCACTTAGCTGCAGGGGTCTGCGCACTTAGTTGCAGACTTCTAAGCCTCTGCGCACTCAGCTGCAGAGCCTCTACCTACGCTATGACCCAAAACTTAGACTTTTATTTCAGAGCTATCTCTCATACATCATTCCATCTTTGATTCCTTGTTGTGTGTCTTAACTACTTAGAGCTTCACTCTATTTATACAATCCCATGGTCCGCGGATCATGGGTAGATATTTTACAACCGACATTACATAATCAAAATAAGGGTAGACAACCCTATGACTCTTTAACAACTATGCACTTAGTGACCACAAAATGCAGAGTCTTTACATTTGGATTAGAAAATTGGACCAAAATCTGGGCTTTAAGCCCCAAAATTGTCCTTGGGGTATCCCGTGCCCAACAGTTTGAGCATCTCTTTCTGGGCACAGATCACATTGCCCATCTTGTTTTTGGTTCAACCTTTGCTACATTAGTTTTAAAAAGAACTATCTTTTATGCTCGCTTGTGATTGATTGTATTGTGAATGTTTCATTGAAGTGTGAAGTGTTTGCGAAAGATTCATTCTGTCATTTCATTGAAAAATAAATAACTCTAGTTTGATGCATCAATATGTTACGTTAGTAAGCATTATTGAAGGCTAGAGTTTCATCGTCACTTGCATTGCAAAAGAAATGAATTCTCTTTATTAGTTAAAGGGCTACTTGAAGTGCATTTGATAGGAAAGTTAGGAATTGGAAAGAGTTTTTCATCATTTTTGTTTTCAAAAGACGAAATAGTGTAAAATAATTTTGTTTTCAATTTCTTGTTTTGTTGCATTTGAGTATGATTTCAACTCTCATTAGTGTAGATAATTTATAGAATTGAAAGGGTCCTGTCTCATTTAGCTGCATATAGTTTTTTTTGAGTCACATCGATAAGGCTTGAAAACCAAGACATAATTTCAAGATAAACTCTAAAATGTACTCAATTAACCTAAGGCACATTTGAAATCTAACAATCACATCTTAGAAGGTCTAGGCTAGAGACGTGTTCCGACATCTTAAAACCTAGCAGTTTCCATTCGCTTCGGCTCTAGACAACACTAGTACGAACTTATTCTCCCCACACCATCAAGTATATAAAGTGAGACACCACTAGGTTGCAATCCTTCATTCATAGGAAGTCAAGTCTTCCACCTTGTAAACATGATACATCGAACACAACATTCGGGGAGATTGACTACCCGTACTTCTCGGTTCGTCGAGAGGTATTCTATAGTTCACGTTACTTGGTAATCCTTTTTACCTAAATCATCCTAGGTAGTAATTTTGATCTTTTTGACTACCTAAATATAAAATATTACCCGAGCGCTTCTCCTTTCGAGTTCTTTTCAAACCAAAAGTGATAGAGTCATCTTTGCTTCTTTCTTGACTCTTAAAACATGAAAGAGCACCAATTTTTTTGTGTCTTAAAAAATTGTTGCCCACGATCTTATAACATCCCTGTTAGTCTTTTTTAGACCACATCATGAGTATACTTTTAAAATACATTTTAACTCCCTTGAAATCTATCTCTCTTTTGGTTTTTTGAGACAAGATCATCGTGGCTTGACCAACTGGTTCACCTAGTTCCTCTTCCTCTCCTCTCTCTGAAATATTGTCTGAGGAGCCTTTTCCTGAATTTCCACAGCCTCTCGAGGACCAAGGTGTTCAGCTTGGATTTTTTCTGAGTATTCAACCTTTGTCATCTCATCCTCCCCATTCAGATACTGGGTCACTTTCTAATGTCGACACAGAATCTCTGAATAACCCTATCCAAACTCCCGAGACTTCGCCAACTTCTGAAGGTCAGCTTGGACTGGTTTCTTATCCTCTGAATCCTTTGTTCGATCATGTTGTGATATCACAGCAGCATCCGTATTGTCCGTATGATCAGCCAAGTACTCATTTGGAATTATCCCCTCAAGCATATTTCATAGTCCGTCATCATATGTTTTCACGCATGGAATCAGAAGGCAAAATCATAGTCTCTTCTCTAGGTCACTCGGAGGTTTCCACTCCGCACACAGTCAAGGAGAAAGAATATCCTTTCCCTCCTGAAGGTTTCCCTTACACAGGAAACATTCTAATTAGTGTTCATCCTGAGTTACCACATAATTACGTGACTTTATATCAATTGGTTTCAAGCACACCTATTGCCTCATCATTGTATCACAACCCTATTTGGGCACCTGGCGCTATGCCAACCACAGGTTTGTTCATTCAAAAACCAACCACCCAAAAAATGGTGATGTATGCAATCACTTCAGTCCCTATGCAACCCACCATTCCCAATCCTCTTGTTTCGTCGATCCAGGTTACTCGTTTGGTTCAACCAACAATCTTGAGTCATGTTGCTATCAGTTTTTCGATCCCTACAATAAGTGGACAGGTTGTTCCACCACCTAGGGGGAAGATCCTTAATGTTTCTATGATCTCTAGCACAACTAATGTGAGTGGCTCACAATCTCACATGGTTCAAATGAACCAACCCTCTTGGGTGCCATTTCAAATCCTAATGGTCCTTCTAGATCAAGTAATCTCCATTACCAACAGCCTAATGTTGGTCTGTCTGGGTCAAGTCATGTCTAGTACCAACAACCCAATGTTGGTTTGTTTGGGTCAAGTCATGTCCAGTGCCAGCAGCTTAATATGGCTTAAGGTCAATACCAACCTCCTTATGTTCCATATGGTTCACAAGCGATGGCTAATCTGCTATACATCCCCCTACCTAGACCCTATGTCCAGCCTGGTCCATTCGTTGCACCTGGTGTGTATGGTTAGATACAGTTTAGGAACTTTCAAGCTATCATTCCCAGAACTGTTCAAGCACCTTTGCGGCAGCAAGGGCAACCTTCGTTGCAGTAGGGGCCATCCATGCAGCAGTGTTGGAGAGGTAAATCCCCTCTACGGATAGAGGGGATCCCTACTAGCCCAGAACGGGTCTAGCAACAATCAAACAATGCTATCACGCAAGTCCCTAATTGCAAATAAAAGGTAGGTGATGAAGACCTACTTGGATTCCAATGCTTTCGTTCGTAGAAGAGATGTCGCCCACGCTCCTTTGCTTTGGTCGGTCACAATCCTCCACTATCTTCATGAATGGACACCTGCACGCAAAGAGAACAACACAAACACAAGCGTGAAATCTAATATATGCAATTATACATCAGTCAGGAAGGACATAATTCAAAATTAATCATTACAACAATGAGAATGGAACCATAATGATAGTCATCTATTATTAATAATCAACAAAGGAGAATACAACCAGCTTCCTGACGTCAAGTCCTCCTTTGGCTGGGTGCTCAGCTACACAAGTCTTGCAAAGCTTGAAGGGATGAGGGACAAGCCTCTCTCTCTTTGGTGACAAGATCTCCTCACTTAGGTTAAGCCTTATGGACACAAAGAAGGCTCTTGGAACTCTAATCTCTTGATATCTTCCTTTCAGCACCAATATAATTACCACTACCACTAGCTTGCTCAAGGCATGGAGACAAGCTTTTATAGGTGAAAGAGGAAGGGATAATATCAATCACAACAACCATGGATTTGGCTTCATCACTTGGAAACTTCCATGGAAGGGTGGAAAACTACTTCCCATTCAAGGAGATTCGAAGCTAGACCATCCTCACTTAACATAGATGCAGTTGGTGAATGAGTTGGAGAGAACTTTCGGAGGTTGATTGATTAAAAACTTTGCCCAAATAGGTTGGCGCGATTGCGACTCTGGGACAGAGCGCTAATATCGTGCCCCTTTTAGAGGATTTTCCCCATTGGCATGGGAAGAACACAGTGGCCCCGTACTAATGTAAAAAGGGCTATTTTTATGGGCAAGCTGGAGGAGATGTCTTCAGGGCATATGAAGCTCATGTTCAGAGGGGAGTGATGCAAGTGGTTTCAAGTCTTGTCACTTCTCACAAGTCCTGGAATGCGTCCTCCAAGGTACATGAGAGGGGTAATGGGGACGGTGACAAATTACTGTGTAACACCTATAGCCACAATATGGAAGGTCTTTATGGCTCATTATCTTTGGTTTGTGTGGTTAACAAGGCAATTCAAAGTAGTAGGGAGCTTATGATAAATACTAAGGGTAACCTAGAGACATCAGTGGGGTCCATGACCTTGGAACGATGCACTCACAAAGGTCCACTACATTCTAAATCAAGCGCAACCAAATATACTGAGGTTCTACTAGCAAATCGCCAATTTTTGTAGCCACTACAACAACCCTCCCAAAATTTCTGTCCCTTCAAAATTTGGGATCTTTGCACCAAGTTTGTACCTTTCGCTTACCTCTAAAATATTGCCTAAACATCTGGAAAGTAAGCCAAGGCTCCTTAGTCCCCTCAAAATCCTAGTTCTGCAGTACTTAAGGTTCATCTTCTTCCCAAGTCACAGGTCGCACAAAATGAGCTTACCTATAGTTGAAATCAATGACTTGCAACCTTCCTTTCTAAAAGATGCTCTGTAACCAATTCAAGTCACAAGGTCGCAATTTGGTTTGATTGACTAACTTAAAATTGTGTGACCATCATCTCCTTGTGACCATGCAGCTACACAAATGGGTAATTAGGTCGTGACATAACTTATGTCCTGGCTCAAAATTTGTGACCCTCACTAGCTTGTGACTTAGCAACCTCTCACTCTATGGTGCAAGTAAATTCTCGATGTAGACAAAGACAATTCCTCTAGCCCAAGAGAGTGGGTCTAGCCACAAACAAACAATCTATGGATAACTTCCTTAGGCTAGAATCAAATAAGAGGGCCTACCTCTTCGAATGTTATTTCGCTTGGTGATGATCCTACTTCCTTACTCTAGCTACTTTTTGTTTCCTTCCTTTGAATACGTGAAACAAGAAAACAAACAAAAACAAAAAACGTGATAGCATACAAATTGCATTCAGCCTACTTAAAAGGTCAAGGAATATTAAGCCATCAAATGTGAGATAACACTTAATGTAGGAAATCAATCAATAGTTATATTCATATAAGTTCATAAAGAGATTACAACCAATGCCTTGACATTAGTGTTCTCCTTCGACATATTCGGGTTCCCACACCTTCGCTAGAATCTCATGAATAGCCCCAATAATGGAATTTTGAAGGCTTCTTCCCTTTAGTTCCAAACAAAACCAAACACATTATTCTCCTCCACAAACATAAACGAGAAGGCTACAAGCTATGATATCTTGATGGTTATTCAAGCTCCAAAAATACTAAGACTAGTTTAGCTTGGAAAAGGAGGACTTTATATAGCTAGGATGGAGGGGAGATGGTTCCTCTTATCATGGGAGAGGCCTATCTCTTTGGTTTGTTCCATCCTAATAGGGGAAATGATCCCAAATTGACTTCCTCGGCTCCATCCAACCCAACCATTTACCAAACTTCCATTACAAATCTTCTAGACCTAGAAGCTTCAACTCCATATTTAAAAAACTTGCCAAAAGAGGGTCGGTGTGACTAAGAAAAGGCTTAGTTGTGCCGTACGACACTAGTCTTGGTTTCAATCTCTGCAAATCGGTGCGAGGAGGGAATGGGTCATTAGCGTCAGTCTTATAAACTTGGGTAAAAGGAAGGTTCTTGGGAAATGATGCAAAAAGGAATTGTTCTGCTCATGAAGTGGGGTATAATGGGAGTCTCTTATTGATGGGACAGTATGTAGGGTTCACTATAGAGGTCCTCCAAGATTGTGGAATGGGGATTATAGGGACAGTGACAAAATGCTGTGTAACAGATGCCCCTAAAGCATGAAGGTCAAACTAGAGTGAGGGTTGAAATGCTTTACAAGTAGATGCAGGGAACTAGAGTCCATCGTTGGAAAACCTACAAGGAAGCATAGATACAGATACATCGCTGAAACTCTGACAAATGATACATGAATCGTGGTATGGACACAACCATCCAAAGAGAGATCATGTAAATGGATCCAAGGCATGGGCGCAACCATCCAATAAAGAGGATCATATCGAAACCAAGGTATGGTCGCAACCATCTAATAACGAGAAGGATCACATATGACAACTCATGGTATGGTCACAGCCATCCATCAGAGAGAGACATGTATATCAACATGATCATGTCACATCACCTTGCAACCTGAGCTTTTGTAATATGAGTCCAAGGTCTTGCACTCCAACATGACCCGATCAAAGTACAAATTCTAACATGTGATTAGATGGTTTGAAGTCAAACATTTTAGAAAGTCACTTGATTACTGGTCAATGATGTGAATTGTTAACAAGTACGAGAGAAACCACCAATAATGACGATGGATATCCAGGTACCAGCAGCACAATCCATGAAATGTAAATAAAGGAACTAAAGTCAAACACCCATAAAATCACCCGATCGAAAGCCAATGATGTGAACTTGTCGTCGAGTGCGAAGAACTTGCCATTAAGGCATGCAAGCTCTAAGGTATTGGAAGGGAGTCTCTTGGCCAACTTCTCAAATAATGAGCTAAAGTCGACGAAAGTGACCATGTCGAAGGAGGGCCATGATGTATCCCACATCATCGACATGAGACAAAGGGATGCACTGATTATGGATGATACAGAGGATCAAGAATGAGTGTAACTGCAGAAGGACAACTCTTGAACATATCAGCGACACGACTCCAGATTTTGGCAGCTTATAGATCCATAGGATCGGAGGTCATGATGACGTGGCAGAGATAAAACGAAAGGCAATAATGAATGGCCCAACCCAGGAAAGTGAATGATGAAGTGAGGATATCCCAACCTGACACGAAGCATAAAATGTCATGTTCAAGAATGAGTTGTTGACACAACTGATAGAATTTCCCATTACCCCCCACCATTTCTGGTAGGTACCCCAGTTATTTTTAATCACAAGTTTGAAGGGGATAGCATGTGCTTGCACTGTAAGTCCATCCTTCAGATGAATCTGACCTAATAAGATTAGTGAGCCCTAGGAAGGAGAAGCTCATGTTTGTCATGGTGATGAATTTGATGTGTTTAATGTTTTAACGAGTCTAACAAAGGTGTAACTCGGTATCTTTTTCATGTTTTAGAGAGTTTGAGAAAGAAACGTAAAATAAAACTCCACATGGTCCCTTTTCATACATTTGTGTCTCTCAAGCCCGAAAAGGTAGAAAACGATACTTGAGAGAATGCTTCACCATTTCAGTCAAGGAGTACCTTTTTCATAAATAGTTTATCCCAACCCGAAAAAGGGGTAAACGTATACTGGGTAAATGATGTTTTGTAGCCTTTAACAACTTCAAAACGACAAGAACTTGGCAATATTTTCGTGTTTAAAGAGTCAGAAAAGAGCTTGAAAGCAGACCCCCCATTTTTATTCTCTTTAATGAGTTAAAAAGGGAAAAATACTCGACGATTTTTTCATTTGATTTTTACGAGTCAAGAAAAGATCTTAAACGCGACTCCTCCTGGAGGAACGAGTGGTATAAGGGGTAGCAACTAGTTTCGGTTATGGAACTTCTCAAAACATATAAAGGTCAAGAGGCTGGCTAATGAGGCCACTCATTGTTGTCGTTCCTCAGGAAAGGAAAAACAACCAAGTGAAAGCATATGATCGGCCAAGGAGATGGTGGTGATGGAATGAAACAACCAAGGCTCATCTAGTAGAAATTAGCTGATAAACGACAATCACAAGAGTTAAAATGGGCATGGGTTCATTTTTACACAAGCTTGAACCATGGGGAAATCTGCTTGAATTTGGTTTCATATTTACACAATATGGAAACGAAAAACTATGCTTGAGTTTGGTTTCATTTTTACACAAGCTTGAAACAAAGACAAATTATGCTTGAGTTGAGTTTGCATGCCCCCAACATAATGACCCAATTCAAGGTACATGCCCCCCAAGCTTCATTTCATTTAGCTTGGTGAATGGAATGAAGGTTCACTTTCGAGATCCATGAAAGACTCGATTGGGATTTTATGAGATCTTAATCAAAGACTCAATTTGGAAAAGGGAGGAGTTTCATTTTTTAACGAGGTTGACATAGTAAAAGAACTTTTCTTGAGATTTCTTTTTTAATTTTTTAAGGAGCTCGACACAAGACAAGGAACTCTGCTCCGACCCCTTGTTTCATTTTTTAATGAGGTTGACACAAGACTAGGAACTATCCTCATAACTCGTTTCATTTTTTAACGAGGTTGATACAAGAATAAACTATCCTCGAATGTTGTTTCATTTTTTAATGAGGTTGACACAAAAAAATAACTATCCTCGTGCATTGTTTCATTTTTTAACGGGGTTGATACAGGAAGAAATTATCCTCGGACATCTTGTTTCATTTTTTCATGAGGTTGATACAGGAGAAACTATCCTCGAACTCCTTGATTCATTTTTTAACGAGCTTGACACAAGACAAGGAACCATGCTCACATTCCTTGTTTCATTTTTTAATGAGCTTGACACAAGATAAGGAACTATGCTCACTAATTTGTTCATGTACGATACGAGAACATGGCTCCCAAGAGGTCCTCACTATATGGGAGAACGATGCTTTGGGAGGAATACATGTTAATTGGTACTAATGACAGATCGGGTTCCAATGACCCCAGTACACAATGCACTATACCATCTGTGTGATCATCTGCAGATTTGGAGATGGAATAGGTAGCCACATAATTGACCTGTGACAAGGAGGGTACTGCTTGCAAACACGAACCAATAGGGGACAATGGTTGCATAGGAGGCACCCAGTGACCAATGAACGACAATTGATCAATGGTCACTATTCTCCTTTCCTGTGGAAAAAATACCACATGGAAAAGAAAAGAAACAAGATCTCCCATGACATAAACATAGTCGCATCCAAGGAGAAGATTGAAATCTAAGGGACCTTGGACTGCCATCACTTCTATATAGATGGTATTTTCTCCCAAAGTAATAGGGAACTTCGGAAGGATCCCTAAGGGTTGACTAGTTCCTCCGTTAAAATCCAACAGATTCTGGGTGACAAGCACAATATGTGGGGAACCCAAAGCTTGCCAAGTAGTAGAAGACGTGATGCTAACATATGTGACTTCATCTAATATAGTGCCATGTACTACCATATTATAGGCTTGTAATGTGATCTGATAAGGCACATAAGATGGGAGGTGGAAAGTAGTCAATTGACTCTAATACAAAGAAACGACAAAACTACTTGGTGGGGGTATCATATGATTACCCCCATTCCCTACAGGAGAAGGAGAAGGACTCTCCTAAACAACTAGGATAGGAGGGTCACTCTTCAATTCATGAGAATTTGAGGAGATGAGAAGAACATGAGCAATATGATCACTACTCTCTTCGGGAATAGAGTGAACAATTGAAGGCGGAGCCAAGTCGACACTCTTTTTGACCAATGGTTGGTCAGGGACAGACACAAGAGAGTCATGCTTAGGAAGAGCAGGATGGGCAAGAGATGAATCCAAGTTAATCTCTTTACCAACTAGCAGATGGTTAGAAGAAAGCCTTTGATAACCAACATGAAGTTGGGGTTGAGGAGCTGTAAATTTTTCCATAACTTTAGAAGCTTTATCCATAAGAGGACAAAGGTGAAGAAGCTTGATCTAAAACCACCCTTAGGTGACCTTAGTAACTTAATGAAGGTATTAAAGACTCATGCGCTTGGATATGCCTATGTTATTTTAAGCAAAAGATCAATAAGATTGGGAAATACACAAGCATTGGAAAATAGTAAGAGAAACACAACAAGTAAATTCAACAAAAAACACAACAATTTAATAAGGAGTTCACCCAATCCTTCTGCATTACGTCTCCTCGTCCAACTTTTAATGGTGGTCTTTTTTTATTATGTCTTTAAGTAGAGGTTTTACAATGAGGAGCTCAATTTGAGTCTCCTGCAATAGATGATGCTTAGTAGGGTGGTACTTGGATTCCCCAAGCCACTAGAGTACACAGACTCCCCTTACCAAGTCTCGACCTCAATTGATCTTATTGGGATGAGTCCAATTTGGTACTCAGTTCCTGACAGATATCCTCACAGGGATTGCTTGAACCTCTCAAGCCTTCTCAGTTTTGTCTGCTCAATGCTGCCTTAGCTCTGTAGGTCAGCTCGACTTCTCTGTTCTCTATTTCTTGCTTCACTCTCTATTATGTATCCCTTCTATTCTCTGTCTATTCATGGCTTAAAGCAAATCCATCCCTTGAGTGTTCGCTTCCTCTTTCGGCTCTTTGGATTGCCTACCTTTCTCTGCTAGAATTCCCTGCTTCTGCATCATCACCACTGTGTAATGTTTCACAGAGAGGTGGCCACTTGTCTCCTTATGAACTGGGTGCCAGCTCTTCCTCGAATGGTCATTGTTTCAGTTATTCTATGAAATGATTCATTCTCCAACTCAACGGTCATGTCGGACCCCAAATTTCATATGCCTCAGCCTATTTTTCCGCCAAATCCGGTCCTCCATCGGGTGGATTCTCCGTTGTTGATTTGGGACCTCCAGATCCTATGGTCATTGCTTTTATCACACGGGTGAGTTGCTCGACCGTTACCCAGCAATGAGAGTGGTTTTCTCTCTCATCCACCGAACATGCGTCATTTAGTGTATGGCAAATCGCGGTCCCCTGCCAAACCTGCTTACCACTTAAAGTGGTTGCAATATCCCGCTGCTTTTGGTTGTGGGACCTGCCTTTTGATGGTTTGGGTATTTCCTCACAGTTTTCCCTATTTTTCACATGACCAAGAGTTGGGGATTTTCCTTCTTTGAGGCTTTTATCCTGCGATACGTGATTTATGCTAATCGCGTATCAGAAACAGCCTCTGTTTTCTGATTTGGACTCCCTATTTGCTAGTTTGCGCCACTTCGCGGTCTCCATGGGCCAACAGTCAGCATGCTTTGACCAAGGGTCCTCGTTGTTCCATGCTGGCTACAATTGCCACTGTCCAGAGGTCCTTCTTGATAGTGCTTTGTTCACAAGGTTTTGGAGTCTGACATAATTTGAAACCGTCATAGAACTCTGATAATCTTCAAGGATCCAATTTGGATCAAAGATGCTCTCTTTCACATAACCTACAGGGGAATTTATTTTTTCCCTTCTTCTTACCATCGCTAGCTGAGGGTGTAGCATCGACATGATCTCTAGAGGTCGATGGGGATGGTCAATCCAGATTTGGAGACCATACCTCCAAGACTTTGGGAATACTAAGAGAGTCTTGAAGGAGATGGTTAGTCTTACACAAATTGCAAGGGAATCTGACCTTCCATGGACGATTGGAAGGTTTTTCTACGGAGGTGCATTTGGAGTAACAACTGCATGGTTGGCCTCTCGCTTATCTGATTTCTTCTTCTTCATCTTATTCTTCTTCTTAGCCTCCTGGTTACTGGATTTCAGACTTTCACTAGGTGAAGTAGAAGAGGAGGGTGAAGAAATAGGGGAAAAATGTGAGAGGTCAACCTTAGAATCATCATGATGTGGTTCAAATGAAGGATATGACTAGGCAGGAGTTGGGAGACTCAGGACCGACGAGGTCAAAAATAACCAGATAGGTAAACCAATGGTTAACCCAGGGTGAGACAACATCACCATGTAAGGAGCACCAATGCTTCCAAAAGGAGGAAAGGGAACAAGATTCCCATCTGAGACGAATCCTTGACTAGTAGCATTGGAAATGTTGCCATTGGAATTGACCCTAAAGAATCACTAAGGAAGATAACTTTAACCAATAATGTTTCATGGATAGTTAATCTTGAGACACTGAAATTTTTTTTTGCCTTTTCATATTTTGAGATTCAAGAAAAGGACGAAAGGTGACTATAGTCTCTTTTAGATTTAACAAGCTCTAAAGGACAAGTGCTCGATGATATTTTATATTTAGGGAGTCAAAAATATCAAAATCACTGCTCAGGATAATCTAGGCAAAAAGGATTACCAGGTAACTGTGAACTGCAGAATACCTCCCGGCAAACCAAAAAGTATGAGCAAGCAATCTCCCCGAATCCTGTGTTCGGTGTATCACATTTACAAGGTGGTAGACTCGAATTCCAACAGATAAAGTATTGCAATCTAGTGGGGTCTACCTTTATATACGCAACGGTACAGGGAGAACAAGTCCATACTAGCGTTGTCTAGTGTTGAAGCGAACAACAATTGCTAGGTTTAAAGACGCCAGAACACATCTCTAGCCTAGACCTTCTAAATGTGATCGTTAAGTTCCAAATGTGCCTTAGGTTAATTGAATACATTTAAATTTTATCTTGAAATTATGTCTCATTTTTCAAGCCTTATCAATGTGACTCGAAAAGACTCCTATATGTAGCTAAATGAGACAAAACCCTTTCAATTCGATGAATGTTTACACTAATGAGAGTAGAGGACACAATCAATGCAACAAACAAGCAACTGAAAGAAAGATGACCCTTTCACTACTTCAATTTTTCAAAAACAAAATAATGAAAAATTCTTTCCAATTCCTATCTTTCCTATCAAATGCACTTCCAGTAGTCCTTTCAACAGTAAATAAAATCCATTTCTTTTCAAATGCAAATGATGATGCAATTCCAGTCTTCAATGATGCTAGCTAATGTAACATATTGATTCAACAAACTATAAAGATGTATTTTTAGTGAAATGATAAAATGAATCTTTCACAAACACTTCAATGAATTTTTTTCAAAACAATCAACCTCAATCAAATGTAAAGCACAAAAGAGAATCCCTTCCAAAGAAATAATGCAATGATTCAATCATGAACAAGACGAGCAATGTAATATATGCTTGAAAAGAGACGCTTAATCAACAAACAAAACTTTTGAAACTTGTTAAATTGAAAACAAAGCAATAAAAGGACTAAAAAACGAAATGCAACGAGCAGTAAACCAACAACTTGACTTGCTGAACACACAAACAACTGAATGGACGATGACTTAGATGCCCTACGGTCACAAACCATCCAAAGACTCAAAAACTCAAGTACAAAGAAGGAAAACCAAACAAGCACACAAGCCAAGCTAATGAAGCTTTCTAGTCATGGAGAACATAGGAAAAATGAGCTAAGAGGCAGAAATTAAGAGGGCAAGACACACTGGTTATGATCCAAGGGAAACCTGATCTTCACATACAGGAATCAGTGCGACTTCCTAACTGACAACAAGCGCCACAATGGGGTATGATGCAACTATTTTGGAGCAACTTGCACTGATCGGCATGACTGTCATAAAATTAAATGCACTGACCGAGGATTTCACGAAAAAAATAAAAATTTTCAAAGGAGAAAACCAGACCTACCACTGTAAATTTCAGAATCAGAGCAGTAAACCAGGAAAAGTAGAGAGAACTAAAGGGAAAAGGTGACACTACAAAATTTCACACAAACCATGAAATGACAATCAATCAAACGAGAGGATTGGCTCCCTAGTATGGTTGCCAATTTGTGGTGTAGGTAAATTCTCAATGCGGACAAAGACAATTCCTTTAGCCCGAGAGAGTGGGTCTAGCCACAAACAAACAATCTATGGAAAATTTCCTTAAGATAGAAGCAATAAGAGGGCCTACCTCTTAGAACACTATTATGCTTGGTGATGATCCTGCTTCCTTACTCCATATACCTTTTGTTTCCTTCCTTCGAATACTTGAGACAAGAAAACAAACAATAACAACAAACTGATAGCATACAAATTGCATTCAACCTACTTAAAAGGTCAAGGAATCTTAAGCCATCAAATGTGAGATAATAGTTAATGTAGGAAATCAATCAATAGTTGTATTCATATAAGTTCATAAAGAGATTAAAACCAATGCCTTGACATTGTTGGTCTCCTTCGACATATCCAAGTTCCCACACCTTCGCTAGCATCTCATGGATAACCCTAACAATGGAAGTTTTAAGGCTTCTTCCCTTTAGTTCCAAACCAAACCAAACACACTACTCTCTCTCCACAAACATAAACTAGAAGGCTACAAGCTATGATATCCTGCTGGTTATTCAAGCTCCAAAAATACTAAGACTAGTTTAGCTTGGAAAAGGAGTTTATATAGCTTGGATGGAGGGGAGATGGTTCCTCATATCATGGGAGAGGCCTTATCTCTTGGGTTTGTTCCATCCTAATAAGGGAAAGGAGCCCAAAGTGACTTCCTCGACTCCATCTAGCCCAAACATTTACCAAACTTCTGTTACGAAGCTTCTAGACCTAGAAGCTTCAACTCCATATTTAAAAATATTGGAAAAAGAGGATTGGTGCAACTGAGAAAAGGCTTAGTCGCACCATACAATGCTAGTCCTGGTTTCAATCTCTGCAAATTGGCGCGAGGAGGGAATGGGTCATTAGCGTCGGTCTTGTAAACTAGAATAAAAGGAAGATTCTTAGGAAATGATGCAAAAGGGAATTGTTCTACTCTTGAAGAGGGATATAATGGGAGTCTCTTCATGATGGGACGATATGTAGGGTTCATTGTAGAGGTTCTCCAGGATCGTGGAAGGAGGAGTTCAGGGACAGTGACAAAATGTTGTGTAACACACTTCGAGGTTGCCATGTTGAAATTCATTCCTGTTGTTCAAGACCAAGATCGTGACCCCATGACCTTGCGACCCTACGACCTCAACTTATAGGTTTGCAGGTTGCAAATTCGAATGAGACTCTGAGACATCGTGCATGACCTCACGACCTTGTGATCCAATGACCTATGTCAGCTTCACACGAGTGACCTTTCTTATTTAAGCCGCTCACCTGCCAGTTCATTTGTTCATCCCACTAGAGTGCTCGAGCAGCAGGAATGTTAGGTAACTGAGGGAGGCATGTGAATTTTTCTAGGTAGGTGACCCTTCCTCTCCCCTATGATCATTATTCCTCTTCATTTGTCCTCCCTCATGGGGAAGGTTTTATTTGGTTTTGGCCTCTCCTCTGAACTCATATAACCATGAAACCCTCTAGATTGTCTTTCCGCCATCCATCTTCCCCTGTGCCTCACCAATCCATCCATTCTCTGGTTATTCTCCCTTGCCTCTTAGTGATCCAGGCTTTAGGGTTCAGAGAGGGCCCAAAAGCCACAACCCAAGCCTCATTTCTCTGCCAGACTGACCAAAAGGATAGGTCATGCTCCCAAAAACCACAATAGGTCTAAAGTCATGACCTACAACCCAACAATTTATGTGATCTCGCAACCTCGCGACTTCTGCGACCTATCTGTCCCTACGACTCTCGCAACCCAGTGACTTCCTCCACCTTCAACCTAGCAACTTACCTAATTCTGTGACCTAGTTAACTCAAGTCCCCAAGTCACTAATTTGGATCCCTTGTGTCTTCCGACTCCTATCCTATGTGATCTAGTGACCTCCCTTCAAGCTGAACTTTGGCCTGAGATTTTGTCCAGTTTTTCGAATTTCTAATCATATTTTTATTTTTGTTATACATTATTCATGTTGTCTCTCTTATCGTGGGATTGATTGTTTGACATGCTAGGCGATGAAGATCTCGAGTGCATTTCATTTTCTTCTTTCTTTGGAGAAATGGTAGCTCTAGTAGTCGAGCCTTCCTGCAAGAGAGCTGAAAGCATTATCCAGGAAAGCCACCAAGGCACATTGCCTCCTATCTATAGGGACATTACATGAAACATAAATAAGACTACCAAACTCTTCTAGTTCAACATATATGCATACTTTTCTAAGTAGGACATCCTTGAGGACTAGGAAGACTTCCTTGTATACCTCAACATTAAGAGGTTTAGGCTCCACAGAGTTGCCTCACATCCACCTGTCTTCCCATGTGCAGAGACCATTGAATTGATTATATAGAACACTTATTGAGATTGGTGGTTAGTAAGGAACCATACAAGTGATGCCTTCATAGCTATCTCATTCGCATACATTGATGCTTATTACAAGTTACCAAATAAAGAAGAGACCTTTAATACCAAGTGGCTATTAGAATTCCTGGTACCAACAAAAGGTATTTTAAGGTCTTGGTAGCAAGACCCTTCTAAGTTCTGGGTGAAAAATGATCAAGTGTATAGGACAAAGGGCCTTAATAAAATTTTCTAGCTCATGCCACAATGATGAATCGATTGTATGGGAGGCACGACATTGATACCTTTCTTGGGGCATGGGTCCCTATCATGTACGTTGTTGCCACCAAAGGCACAAACTTCAACTGGGCTAGCATCCTTGCCTCCTCACTAATAACCAACATACATGCGGCAAAGTATCCTGAGGTGGATCAACTATTAGAATTCCATGGCATCATATCAGTTAGATGTGTTATGTGCAAGGTGTCATTTCGGCTATTGGAGTCATAAATGGAAAACAAGTGTGGTAAAACCTGTGCACAAGCATTATAAGATCTTTTGGGACCTAGGCTACAAGAGTGTTCTTGAGTCCACTTCAGAGTCTTTCATTTCCCCTTTATACCAGTTGCTCTTCGGAGAACACCCTCTGTGCATGTCAAAGAGAGTTGTGGACACAATTACTCATATAGCAGATTGGCTTCCCATCCAGGAGGGCATGTTCATCACAGTCTTCAACTCATACAAACCTCCTCATGCACTTCCTAGGTTCATCACAAACAAAATACTGCTAAAGGAATTATGTTACTAGATGACCACAAGATTCTCGAAGACATTGAATAAGGGCAAGAAAAATCCCTATCCTGCCTTCCCACTCACCATTGGAGTGTATATTTTTGAAAACTTTAAGGAATTCAAAGTAGAGGCCGAGGACATGAAGGGATTTCATTTTGTGACTCTAAGTTACCATATTTATGACCCCATGAGGATGGTAGTCGTGCATTGTTAGAAGGATAATTTTAATTCGTCATACCTGCATACCAAGTAGTGTCACGAAGATAAGGTTAGAAATTGGTACAATGTGGCTAGAGAATTCAACCCAAGTGAGAAATAAGAAACATAGGCCTACAAGTTAGGTCTGCCTTGTCAAGAGAAAAGGGGAGTGACAAAAGGAAAGTGGGAAACTTAAAAGGCATAAAAGTGACAAACCAAAAGACCCTTCAAGAGAGAAAGAGGAAGAGGAAGATGGTGAAACTCTGGAAGGAAGAAATGTGATCCTTGCTAGGAAAAAGAAAAAGTTGAAAAGGAAAATAGAATAAGAGATGAGAAAGTGACATAAATATAGTGATCAGCAGCCCAAGGACCTTCGGGAGCAAGAACTTGAAAAAGAAAGAAGGAAGAAACAACAAGAGGAAGAACGAATGAAAAAGGATGTAGAGGAGTGATGGGTCTAAGAAGAAAAGAAAAGGAGAGGCGAGAGCAAGAAGAGATGGAAAGGAAGGAGCAACAAGAAGAAGAACTCAATAGGAGGTGAGAGAAAGACGAGAAGGAAAAGAAGAGGATAGAAGAGGAACAAAGGAGAAAGCTTGATGAGGAAAAAAGGAAACAGTAAGAAGAGGAGCTAAAGAAAATACAGGAGGATATTAATGAGAAAAACAAGCAAGATCTCCAAAAATAACAACAACACCATGAGTGAGACACACAATCTTAACTTCCTCCATTAGATGTTCCTCCGTCCGCCCCCATTTTCAAAGGGTGCTTACCCATTAAGGGATGGGGAATTCCTGGTGAGGTAGAGGAGGATGTATTGGATCTCACAAGACTTACCTTTTACCAAGTTAATCATAAGATTATGCAAGAAAGAAGAAAGTATTATGTGAAGAACCCTGTAGAACTCTTGTCTATTACCACAGAGAAAGACATTATCCTAGATACTACAGTAAATCTCAAGATGATTGATTCGATTGGAACTTCATTTGTAGTCACGACTGAGGTAAATGTGGAGAGAATGAGAAAGAAGATAGCGATACTTCAGGGAAAGCTCTACACATTTGAGCAAATATTTGCCAAGGTAGAAGAAGACAGGAAAAAGCTTGAAGAAGAAAATGAATGCATGTGCCTAGCTCAGTCAAGCACAAAATAACTATAGGCATCAATCAAGAAAGATGTTGAGACCTTGAGAGAGGCCATGGAAGTGGTCTATGAGGAGATGTCAAAGTTACATCACACCATGTCCCCTATCCTAGGCATACAAGTCGACATGAAGGAAAAGTATACCATGCTAAAACAAGTTATCACAACTCTCAACAACATTTATGAGTGTACGAATAAGTATCCAAAAGCACCGGAATTTCTCCCAAACAAGGATTGGATAACCACCCAAAACAACAAAGTCTAAAGACGCATTAGGATCCAATCATGGGATAAACTAACTAGGGATGTTGATAGGGTTCTTTCCTCTTAGAGACATCTGTTGAGTGGGTTTGAGTCTGTGATTGAAGTTCATGGGGTTCCTTCCATTGGAACAGTTGGAGAAGTGAGGCAACAGGAGGAAATCTTACAAGAGATTCAAGCATTTCTTGACCCTTTCAAGAAGGCTTCCAACACAGGAAATTTTCATGTCATGAAGGAAAACATTAGATAGTATGTGGTGGAACCAGTGAGAATGTACACAAATTTGGTAACTCTATCCAATCAAATCAAGGTCAAGAGAAGCACTCTCATTCTAGATTCCCTTGAATGCCTCCACATACATGATGAAGAGCAGCTGAAGGTGGCCGCAATAGCCTTTGAGTACAATCTTTGGTGCACCTACCTCGTGGATCAATTCCACATAGATGTTCCAAAATTGTCTTTTACTCAATTATTAGAGTAGAATCAATTTCTTTTGTTTTAAATAGCATGGTAGGATAGATTAGAACCAAGTAGGATTTCAAAAGGTCATGAGGAATTCCAAGAGTCATGGGTAGACCAAAATTCACCCTATTTTCTATAAATATATGCTCATGACACATTGTAATGGACATTCAGCTTTGGACTCATTCGGGGCTATATTGTTTTGAGAACTTATGATATTCTAGTGAATGAAAGGAGTAATGGTCTATTTCCATTGATGGATTTGATGAAGACCTTGTATGTTGGTGCCATGAATATTATCGATTTAATGAATTGAAAGTTGCTATGAGCTTTGGTGTATTGTCTCCTCACGCACCTTCATGTACTATGGCATTTCCTTTACAACACATGGACGGTATATGATATATTGACTATGATTACGTTGATACTCTCTTTTATTGATATTGACATAGTATCATTGTGGAATTTGCACTCACTTGTGGTTTAAATGGTTAACAATCACAAACTCATTCTTGGTTGCTAAACTCATTTCTTATTTATGCATGGTCTTATTTAAAGTCATGCTAACAATGTTTTTATTAGGATTCATGCTTTGAAGTTATGTTGTTTCTTTATGGTATCTGTTTTATCGGGTGTTCATCAAGTACTTACTTGCGTTTGTTGAAGTCTATATGGTTCTCTTAACCGATACTCTCCCTCTTATCCAAATCAAACCTCAACCAATGATATGGAAGCCGAGACTACATACCAGATGGGATCCCTAAACCAAATGATGTAGAGTCTGATTGGGATTCTACACTAGGGAGATCCCCTAATTGTTGGCGGTAAATTCCATCCCGTCAACACATAGTTATCCATGTCAATCTTAGTCAATCATAGTCAACCATGGGAAATCATGGTGAACCTTAGTTGAACAGGAATAAGCATTATCATCTTTGATCAACCATAGTCAACATATAGTCAACCATGGTCAACCATTATCGACCTCGGTCGACCATAAGTAAATATGGTCATCTTTGATTAACCATAGTGACCAGAGTCAACCATGGTCAACCATAACCAATCATTATCAGTCATAGCTAATGTAGTCAACCATATCCAATATGGTCAACCATAGTTTGCTATGATCACCATGGTTTACTATGGTTGATTATGGTTGACTATAGGTAATTGTGGTATCCTGTAGATAAGTATGATCAACATGGTCAACCATCATCAACCTTAGTTGACTTTGTTTGTGATGGTTGACCATAGTCAACCATGATCAACCATCAACTTTAGTTAGCCATTCTCAGCCATCATCAATGATGATAATCAATGATCAACCATGGTCGTCTTTGGTTGACCATAGTTAACCTTAGAAAGTCATAATCAACCCATGCTCAACATGAAAAACCATGGTCAACCATGGTTAGAATGGTCAAACATGCTCAAACAAGGTCACCATGGTTGAACATGGTGAACCATGGCCATCTATTGTCAACGTGGATGACCGTAATATATGATAGAAAACTATGGTCAGTAATGGTCAAATTGGTCAAACCATGTTCACTCTTAGTCAACATTGTCAACTATGGTTAACATACTCCACCATTATTAACCATGGTTAACCATAGTTAATCATAATATATAATTGTTAACTATAATTAGTTGTGGACAACCATGGTCATCCATAGCCAACTTTATATTGACCATAAGAAACACTCCTTAGCTATAACTTGAACATATTTAGCCATAATCAACCATAGTCAACTATGATCTACTAATCCTCCCCATAAACTCCGCTCGCCAACTAGCACAACTAGATTAGTAACGAAGACATTTTCCATATTTTATTTACCAATTAACATATGAAAATAACATCAATCAACGTATATCAACTAAATTATAACTAGCAATTGCCACAAAATGTGCAAAGAGATGCCTATAGGTTTGTTAATTTGGAAAGTTGTATGAGAAAGGCATTTGTAGACATGTATGTCATATGTTTTGAAGTTTTGAAAGTAGCAAGGTCAACCTTTGAAGATGAAAAGTCATGCACTAGATGACAACTTTAATTAAAACTAACTATTACCCACACCCCAATTGAAAAATATATTTATGTTTATTTTAATGTTTATATATTTTAATTTAAAATAAAGCTAGTGTTTGGTGGTGTTATGAATGATTTTTATTTTATGTAAAATATTGTAACCTGTTCATTATGTCTTTTCTTTTTTTCACTTCTAACTTTCATCATAGAATCTAAAGTTTATTTTATAATAAATATAAATATATTTTTAAAAAAAGTCATTAAATATTATTCTTTTCTAAAATTTTTTATCGAACCTTTACTAGAATTTTTATTTTTATAATAATTAGCTAATTAACACAATTTATAATTATTATTTAAGTTGTATAGCAATAATATTTTTAAATATGCTTTGGTTATTGTTTAAATATGAATCCATATGAATAAAATTTGGACGAAAACGTAACAAAAATATATTTTTTTAATTAAATTTGATTAACACACGCAACTCTCCTCCATCCCATATTATTTCATGCTTCTAGTGATACTGATAAATATTGATTAATTAAAACTCACTATCATAATTTTCAGCGAGCATGTATGACATATTAATCCTTTCAACCAATAAAGTATTTATCTGACCAAGTATCATAATTATAAAATACAATTAAAAAACTTGAATGCATAAAGCTAACTACCTGACTACCCTATGTGGTCAAAAGATCAAAAATATGTAAATAATGATTACAAGCTCATCACTTTACTAAAAATTATAGTTAAAAAAAGGTAAAATTTTTTTATTAGAAAATTACATGTATAGGTGCAAATTTAAAGAAGGGTTGTCTACATTTATATAGATTTTAGTAAATCACTACATATTTTAGTAAATCATTGTGTTAAAACTGAGTAAAGTAGTTTTGGAAGGTTTTCTTGTAATAATGAAAACCTTCTTGATTTAAATGGAGAAAACTCATATTACAAATAGAGCAGACCAATAGGAATGTGTGTTCCAGGCTTAGTTTCTTGGAGAGGTTTGGCGATGTACATCTCATTCATTTATGGCTTATTACTAAAATTGCAGTACAATACTAATGAGCGAAGACATAAATGACGGTAGAGATATACATAGCCAAGGTTGTTGAAACAAGACCAACCAAATTTAATGTTGCCCTCACAATGGAGCTTACTCCACATAACATGACGCCCAATCTGATCTGTATCATGATCACCATAAACAACGTCAAGAATATGCATCCCATTACAAATCGAAATACCAAGGCAAGCATTCCAAGCCTCAACAGCTTGTCGTTGATGTGACCCTTGACTGTCTCATGAAGCCCTTTGTTGTTGCTTATTATGATTGCTAATTTGAAGCCCTGTGTGATCAAAATGGAAAATAGAAATGCATTGAATGATGTCACCTAAAATATCGAAAGGTCCTTAACAATGTCCTCACCTGCATCACAAGCACCACTGTCTTCTAAGCTCCTCTTCCCAAGGGGTTTCAATGACATCCCAACAAATACTACAACTGTGTACAACGAGTTCACATTCACCAAGTTGTCCAAGGATGTAACATGCACACTTGTTGTGCCTTTGCTCAGAATCCTGTCAATCTCGTCTATAGGCCCCTCGGAACTACACGCCCACATGGAAAACACATCTTAATGATCATGACCTAAAGATGTTAAAATTATAGAATCAAAACATATCCACATAGAAATGTATCATATTGATGAAAAAATGATGCCTTAAAATCTTGAAAACCAGTATCCCACGGAAATATGACGAATTTGTGGTACCCCATTAAAGTCACATGGTCCTTTCCAGTCCCCTCTACATCATGGAGATGAGATGGGAATAGGTAGTTAGAACCCTGAAACCAAACTTAATGGATTTCAGATTTCTGTGGCTTGAATCTTTTGAATAATTAACCGGAGAATCCACAGTTTCATTATTTTTGAATCGACGTTTCGAATCCCAAGTGGGATCCATCATTCTCTCATCCTGAAGATGGATCCCACTTGGGATTCGAAACGTCGATTCAAAAATAATGAAACTGTGGATTCTCCGGTTAATTAACCAAACTTAATGTCATTGAAAATCCCTTATGCTCTTGCTATTCATTAAAGAAGGCCAGAGTTAGTTTAGGGTTAGTTCCATGATTGCTTGGAGGAATTTAAAATTAAAAAGAGAATTAATTCTGAAAGCACCCACCAACCCCTTCCAAGAATACTAAAGCGAATTTGGATCCTAGCTTTCCCTGTCTCATACACCTACCTTTGACCATTGTAAGGAATTAAATGCCATAAGCATAATGTAACACCACTATTCTATCATATAGCATGTGATGTCTAACCTAACTATACCAATGTACACAGGTACAAATTCAACAAGGTTCATTTCAAGCACTGAGAAAGTTATTGAATCAACAAAAAAACAATTGAGTGTTTCAACAAAGAAAAGAACCTAAACTAATTCATTATTATTCGTCTTTACAAATCTAAATACCGAATTATTAAACCAACAGAAACTTTGAGTGTAAATTCCATGCCAAGGAAGATAAATATAAAATTATTAGACCATAGCATTTAAAAAAAAGCCTAAATAGTGTTTTTTTAAGATTTGTCGAGCATAAACTCCATGCCACGGAAATTAAATACAAAATTATTAAACCACCAGAAATTTGAGGAGAGCATTTAAAGAAAACCCAGGACCTAAACAATATTCTTTTAAGATTTGTTGAGACACCAAATCGCTGGCCCCTTGGACAAATATCTGCTAGATGTATAGTGACAAGATACTGCCTAAGATGTTGTGTCAAAGAATTTAAAGAAACCTTGATGGAAAATTAATGGTCATTAAATTAATTAGATGTTCAATATTGACAACTTTATACATTAGATGAATATTGTTAGGCCGCCTTGTTCCATGTTTTCAATACATAATCCTGCAAAACATTTGTTTCTGAATTCTACGGAAGTATGAGATCATTAAAAATGTTAGCAAAATAATGGTAAGCAAGTGTTTTTTAGATTTCTTAATTTCCAAGATGTTTGGGCAAAGAAAATCAATCAAATAAATTGTTTCAATACATGCCTTGATTAGTTAATGTGGCCACTCAAATCACTTGGTCAATACATGGGTAAAGTTTGAAAGGATGTGTTCTTAATTTGTTTGATTAGTTTTGATGATGTTCTTTATAGGTTTGTTGTCGATGGGAATTAATTTCATTAGTTAATTTAATGTGATTTTGCTTTATCATTATTTAAAAAAAAAAAAATTATGATGTGATTTTTATGCAAATTTTTTTCATTATTCATTATATGGTTGTTCTCGATGAGAATTAATTTCATTATTTAATTTAATGTAATATTTCTTTATCATTATTTTTTTATCATGTGAGTTTTATGGAAAATTTTCTCATTATTCATGATATAGATCATAGAAGTTTGAATTCAGATATTTAATTTAATTTAATCCTTCTTTACTCTTCCCCTTCCCAAATTCTCTTAATTAATTTTATTAAATTGTTTTACATTT
>APFE030762175.1:83571-95112 GCA_000404065.3 Pinus taeda | reverse complement strand
AAAGGAAGGACTGGCTGTTCGAGGTGGACGTAGCCCAAACTGGGTGAACCATGTATATTTGTGTCTCTCTTGTTTTGTGCGTTTTCTGTGTTTATATTTCTGCAATATTTTATGTGTTCCATTGCTCCGTAATATATATAATATTCTAACAAAATAGACATTGTCCGCATTTTGAAGGGATTTCAAAGGGCCGCAGATCCATTCCATCACCTAGCAAAGGCATTATGCAATAATATCTACATGCCAGAAGAGAGATTCGACCAGGAAATAGCTGCCACCAAATAGAGGCCGGAAAGAGGAAAAAGCACAGCACGATGCAGCCACAACCAAAAAATGATCATGGAGCATCAACAACGCAACAGAGCCAAAAACAAAAGAAGTGATTTTGGGGCATCTCTGGCATGAGAAATCTCCCTGCTAGTGTAGCAAAATACTAGAATGAGATTACTCTTCAATCAGAAGAAGAAACCTCCAAGCCCATGCGTGCTTGGTTAGGGCATCAAATTGTTAAAAACAGAGAGCATAGATTAAGACACTCTGAGCCTTGAAGAGCTCAGGAGCATTGTAAAAGGCCTATAAATGCTGAAAGTTAAATGTATGAAGGTTTGAACTTCTGGAGACTATAGATACTTTGCTACTCAAGCTTCTCATCTTCATTCTAGCAATATAAGCTTCTTTTGCTGTTATATGTTCAATTTCCAATTTCTCTTTTGTTCTAAGCTTGCACTTGAACATGTTGTTCATGTTTCTTTTGTGTCTAATGCTAGATAACTGTCGTCTTATCTCTGCGCTGATAAATTATATTTGCAAGCTTCATTTACTGCCTGGAGAGATGACACGGATCCAACTTTGATGATAGACAAAGTCTGGGCACTTTTTTGGTTGTAATCATCTATCTGGCGACTCTATTGGAGGCCGAATCTCTCTGGCGACTCCACTTCATAGTTCTGGCATAGTTTTTGAGGCATACTCGAAGAAATCCTCAGAAGCCACAAGCTGACCTAGTACTTGATCCTGAAAAAATCATCAAAGAAAGAAAGGTATTGCAGAAAGGAGCATCAGGTTCAAGAAAATCTAAACAATCTTCTATACCTCTTCAAGAAAATCCTGCAATAGAACAAATACATGTTGAGAGTATATCATCTAATACTAGAAGTGAAGAAAAACTCTCAGAGATTCATAAATCTCCTTATTCCTTAGGTTCTCCTTTTGTTGCAAGCCCAAAGGAAACCTCACCGCCTATCCATCATACTCCCTTAGTCTTAGCAGTCACTCCTCAGCCCTCTATTATTCACACTACTAGTACCCTTATAGCCACCACAACTATGGCAGGACCACAAGGACCCACCAAAATGGAAAGAATCATAGTTGCTAGGTATTGACCGCTAGTACTGCCCACTCCTTTGAATGCCATGCCTACTGGAGAATATAAGAAATATAGGCCTAATTTTATTGGGACTGAAGGTGTTATAGCTGAAGAACATCTTGAATCATTCTATAGCTATGATGATGACCTGGAAATTAGTGAAGATGATGTCTAGATGAGAGTCTTTGTCCAAAGCCTAGATGGAGAGGCTAGAAAATGGTTCAGAGAATAGAACCCAAGATCTATAGCAGATATTGAGGCTTTAGATGATGCATTCATAAAGCCTTGGGGAGATAAGAAGGATCTACTCTACTACCACACCAAGTTTGGCAACTTAAAGAGGGAAAATGGTGAGTTCTTGTCTGATTTTAATAAGAGGTTTAACTGCATGTACAACAAGATACCAGCTGAAGTAAAACCCACCACTACCTTTGCTAAACTCACCTATGCCAGTGCTTTTGATTCTGACTTTTGCCTACTGTTGAGGGAGAGGCGATGTGCTACTTTGGTTGATATGCAGGATGCAACCTTGGAATTAAAATCAAACATCATGGCTGCAGAGAAGCTCAAGGGAAATATTGATAGAAGAAGTCAAAGGGGCGAGTCTTCATCATCTTCGGATCCCAAGATCGATAAAATGACCAAGATGATAGAGTCATTGGCCTCTGAAATCTCCAAATTAAAGGATGAGCAGCACCCTGGGAAAGAAAGAGTTTCCAATACCTTTGCTCTTAGAAATCCAAATCCATATACAAGAGCTAATGAGCAGTTGCAGATTCTGCAAAGAAGCAAAGATGCTAATGAAGACCAAAGGGTGAAGACCTATTTCCAAAATGCAGTCATGGAAGAAGAGAGGTTTGAAGAAGATGATGAGATCCATTGTATGGAAGAAAAAGTAGTGCCCCTTTCTTGACCTTAGCTGCCTATGAAAATTCAGTATTCAATGACCAGATCAACCAAGAGTGGGACAGTGAAGCTGTTCTACAAACTAAAGATCAGAAAAGATATAATCTGAGGTCTAAGATGAATAATGCCAAGGAAACTCCTGTTCAAAGAGCTGATGTCCCTACAGTATAGCAAGCTAATAAGCAGAAGTGACCAACAGTTGATCTATCATCCTCAAAGCTCCAGCCCATGAGGTAAGAGGCCTTGACAAGTCTCCTTCTCCTTTCAATTTTCAATCAGAAATTCAGAAGCTAAGAATACCTATGCCTCTGATTGAACTAGAGAAGAATGATTCCTTCAAAAGATCCATCCTCGAGGCCCTTGAGCCTAAATCCATCCAATCCTACACTAACTATGTTAATCTGCAATATGACAAATCAACTGTTATTCTTAGCCCAATGATTGAAAATTGTGAGGACAACTCCCCATCATTCTATGTCCCTCTGACTATTTATGATAAAATCCTTCACAACTTCCTTCAGGACACTGGAGCCAGCCATAATCTAATGCCCAAGTTTTCTATGGATAAATTGGGTCTTGACATTACCAAGCCTTATCATGACATGATTTCTTTTAACTCTAGAAAAGTGAAATGTCTGGGATTAATCAAGGACCTAGCCATCACTTTGTCTCAATTTCCCATGAAGAGCATGATGATGGATATTGTGGTACCAACTTCATTTACTGCCCTGAGAGATGACACGGATCCAACTTTGATGATAGACAAATTCTGGGCACTTTTTTGGTTGTAATCATCTATCTGGTGACTCTATTGGAGGCCGAATTTCTCTGGCGACTCCACTTCATAGTTCTGGCTTAGTTTTTGAGGCATACTCGAAGAAATCCTCAGAAGCCACAAGCTGACCTAGTACTTGATCCTGAAAAAATCATCAAAGAAAGAGAGGTATGCAGAAAGGAGCATCAGGTTCAAGAAAATCTAAACAATCTTCTATACCTCTTCAAGAAAATCCTGCAATAGAACAAATACATGTTGAGAGTATATCATCTAATACTAGAAGTGAAGAAAAACTCTCAGAGATTCATAAATCTCCTTATTCCTTAGGTTCTCCATTTGTTGCAAGCCCAAAGGAAACCTCACCGCCTATCCATCATACTCCCTTAGTCTTAGCAGTCACTCCTCAGCCCTCTATTATTCACACTACTAGTACCCTTATAGCTACCACAACTATGGAAGGACCACAAGGACCCACCAAAATGGAAAGAATCATAGTTGCTAGGTATTGACCGCTAGGACTGCCCACTCCTTTGAATGCCATGCCTACTGGAGAATATAAGAAATACAGGCCTAAGTTCATTGGGACTGAAGGTGTTATAGCTGAAGAACATCTTGAATCATTCTATAGCTATGATGATGACCTGGACATTAGTGAAGATGATGTCTGGATGAGAGTCTTTGTCCAAAGCCTAGATGGAGAGGCTAGAAAATGGTTCAGAGAATAGACCCCAAGATCTATAGAAGATATTGAGGCTTTAGATGATGCATTCATAAAGCCTTGGGGGGATAAGAAGGATCTACTCTAATACCACACCGAGTTTGGCAACTTAAAGAGGGAAAATGGTGAGTTGTTGTCTGATTTTAATAAGAGGTTTAACTGCATGTACAACGAGATACCAGCTGAAGTAAAACCCACCACTACCTTTGCTAAACTCACCTATGCCAGTGCTTTTGATTCTGACTTTTGCCTACTGTTGAGGGAGAGGCGATGTGCTACTTTGGCTGATATGCAAGATGCAACCTTGGAAGTAAAATCAAACATCATGGCTGTAGAGAAGCTCAAGGGAAATATTGATAGAAGAAGTCAAAGGGGCGAGTCTTCATCATCTTCGGATCCCAAGATCGATAAAATGACCAAGGTGATAGAGTCATTGGCCTCTGAAATCTCCAAATTAAAGGATGAGCAGCACCCTAGGAAAGGAAGAGTTTCCAATACCTTTTCTCTTAGAAATCCAAATCCATATACAAGAGCTAATGAGCAGTTGCAGATTCTGCAAAGAAGCAAAGATGCTAATGAAGACCAAAGGGTGAAGACCTCTTTTCAAAATGCAGTCATGGAAGAAGAGAGGTTTGAAGAAGATGATGAGATCCATTGTATGGAAGACAAAGGTAGTGCCCATTTCTTGACCTTAGCTGCCTATGAAAATTCATTATTCAATGACCAGATCAACCAAGAGTGGGACAGTGAAGCTGTTCTACAAACTAAAGATCAGAAAAGATATAATCTGAGGTATAAATGAATAATGCCAAGGAAACTCCTGTTCAAAGAGCTATTGTCCCTACAGTATAGCAAGCTAATAAGAAGAAGTGACCAACAGTTGATCCTATCATCCTCAAAGCTCTAGCCCATGAGGTAAGAGGTCTTGACAAGTCTCCTTCTCCTTTCAATTTTCAATCAGAAATTCAGAAGCTAAGAATACCTATGCCTCTGATTGAACTAGTGAAGAATGATTCCTTCAAAAGATTCATCCTCGAGGCCCTTGAGCCTAAAGCCATCCAATCCTCCACTAACTATGTGTGACAAATCAACTGTTATTCTTAGCCCAATGATTGAAAATTGTGAGGACAACTCCCCATCATTCTATGTCTCTCTGACTATTTATGATAAAATCCTTCACAACTTCCTTCAGGACACTCGAGCTAGCCATAATCTAATGCCCAAGTTTGTTATGGATAAATTGGGTCTTGACATTACTAAGCCTTATCATGACATGATTTCTTTTGACTCTAGAAAAGTGAAATGTCTGGGATTAATCAAGGACCTAGCCATCGCTTTGTCTCAATTGCCCATGAAGAGCATGATGATGGATATTGTGGTACCAGATGTACCCCCCAAGTTTGGCATGTTGTTTTCCAGAGGTTGGATCAAGAGAATAGGTGGAACATTGCAAAATGATCTATCCTATGCTATTGTCCCAGTTTTTGGAGGTGAAAAAAGGAGATTGTACAGAGAGGCTTAGTTGGCTTATATCATCAGTGATGAAATGAATCCCACTAATCATCCCATCTATGCTGTCAACACTAATTTTGGAGTTTGTTTCCTTCAGATTGAAGAATCTTAGTTGGCCTCCACGCAGCTTAAGAAACTAGTTTGCCAAATCATAGAGGAAGAAGGCCCATCGATTTGGGATATATTCTTTGATGTGGCTTGCTCTAAGGAAGCTACAGGGGTAGGTGTAGTCCTTATGTCCCCCACACAAGAATGCATTCATTTATATTTCATATTAGCTTTGTAGGTCAACAAAACTTTCCAAGCAAAGCATCCATGGCTGAAAGCATATCGAGATGAGGTAAAATACAGACCATCGCTGCCTAACAATGTTAAATACTGGAAAGTTTTTGAAGAGGATGATGAAATTAGTAGGCTTTTACAAGTCTTTGATGAATTTGCTGAAAGTCATCAGAAGAAGATCAAAGAAACCTTTGATAGAAAGGTAAAATGGGACAATTTTTAGTTTGGTGACTGGGTTCTTAAATGGGATGCGTTGAAGGAAAAGAAGGGCAACCATGGTAAATTTGATTCCTCGTGGACAGGACCGCTTGTCATTACTCAAGTTCAGATGAGAAACATTTTCATTCTACACAATTTAGAGGGGGAAGGTGTTTTTGGTGGCCTAGTAAATGGGCAGTTCTTCAAACTTTATTTCATTTAAGGCTTTAAAGCCTTGGTATTGTAAATATGTTTTTTTTTGCAGTTTTTATTTTGTTGCAAAATAGACTCCATGCCCAATGGAACACTAGAAAGAAGATTTGATTTTGGTTTTACAGGAAAGGCATTGTTTTGTAGTTCTTGGAACCTCACAGGGAGGCTTTCATCCCCAGAAGGAGCCAGTGTTATCCTTGTTGGAAAATGGCCCAAAAATGGATCCAAATATGCTCTTTAACACTCCCGAAGTCTTCAAAATTTGCATAAGGATCATTCCAAAATCACAACAATCGCATGCCAAGAGCCCTTGGAACGGCGGAAAAACACTATTGGGAGGCAAAAACTAGAAAAAACAATGAAAAACCATGTATAGCAGGCATAAACATTGAAACACACAACATTTGTCTGATATGGCTGATCAACGATCCAGATCTGATCGGCGGATTGCAATTGGAATAGGAAGGCAGTGGAAATTGGCATAGGAAGGTAGTAGCAATCGGTGTAGACCATGGGGAACTTGTGATGACGATCAATGATTCAACGTGGACCATCGATCAAGCACGCAGATCGATGGCCCACATTACATCGGGGTTTCGCTATTGGAGATTACGAAGAGTGCATATGGGCCTAGGGCCCGGGGCATGAGCGATGTGCGATTGCGACTAGTTGTATCGCTATATCGCATCAGAGCAACACCATGGGTAGGGCATTTACACATATATGGATGCAACCCGATGAACCAGACCCGATGACATTCTAAATATTATTTCATAATATTTGAGGTTCGCTAAAAGGCATTTTCATATGTATTTTGTGTATTTTTGTTATTTAATGAAATACAAAGGGGTAGCGACGATGCGATAAGACCCTAACTCGAAATGGTTTAGAAATGAAAATATATATTATTTCAAGTCCGTCGAAGCTAATTTTTCATGTAATTCCAGTGTTTTTAACATACTTTCCAAATACAAAGGGAAGGATGGGAACAGGCCATCAGCAATTGGTGATAACGACCTACAAGGCAGACCCAATAGAGGAATAGACAGAATTCAAGGACTTTTGAAGTCTGAAATAAATAGAGATTGGCGGGATTTGCACAGTTGCACCATTTTTCTGTATTAAATAGGAAACAATCATTGTTCATATTTTGAAGGGATTTCAAAGGGCCGCAGACCCATTCGATCACCTAGCAAAGGCCTTATGCCACAATATTTACATGCCAGAATAGGGATTCGGCCGAGAAATAGCTGTCGACAAACAGAGACCGGAAAGAGGAAAAAGCACATGATGCAACCACAACCAACACATGATCATGGAGCGTCAACAATGCAACACAACCAAAAACAACAAAAGTGGTTGTGGGGCATCTCTGGCACGAGAGATCTCCCTACCAGTGCAGCAGAATACCAATATGCAGTTACTCTTCTGTAAGAAGAAGAAACCTCCAAGCCCATGCATGCTTGGTCATGGCATCAAGTTGTTAAAGTTAGAGAGGACAAATTAAGACACTCCGAGCCTTTGAGAATTTAGGAGCATTGTAAAAGGCCTATAAATCGCTGAAAGTTAAATGTATGAAGGGTTCAACTTCCGGAGACTATATATACTTTGCTAAGACTTTGAGCATAACCAGAACATGGTTGCAAGCAAGACTTAGACACCAACATGCAGAAACTTGAATGAAATGAACAAGCAAGGCGGATGCAAGGACTCACAAGAGCTCACAGAGTGAACTCGAGTGTGTGCAATCATCAAGTGAAACTCTCAAGGGAGGCTTCGTAATTGGGTGTAGGCTACAATTTTGGAGGGTGGTTGTAGCCGCTACAACATATTCATAAACCCCAATACATTAACCCTAGATTAGAACATAATCATAGTTACCTTGATAGACTCTACAAAATACAATGGGAAAAAATTATCATGCCCAAAACCATGCAAAAAAACCATGGAGAAAAAACCATGGGTAGGTTTGCTCACCATCTTTGGGTCCGCTGAACCATTATTGGTTCCACATAAAAAAAAAAAAAAATCTCAGGGCACTACCTCGGAGCTTGTGTAGGAGGGAAATCGCCCCCCTGCAAACCCCCTGATAGGGCTAGGCTGCCCACCCCTCCCTACGACCCCCCCACTACACTAGGCACAACATAAAAATGCCTGAATCTAGTAGTGGAAAGAATATAACACATACCCAACACACATGTGTATAACAATGATTATGATGCTATGCTTTACATGATTGAGTTATGATGTTGATTGCATGAGTGGTTGTTGAAGTGATTAAAAAGTGTAAATTGTTAAGAGTTGTATAATTTGGTCACACCATTGATTCACTTCCCTCTTAGTAGTGTCCTAGTTTCCATTGTTTCTAACAACCTCTAGGGTGATGGTCATACTAGGGTGATGATCTGAATTGGATCCGTAAAGAATTATTAAACAAAGCCATGGTTGTACCAGGTCAGGACAAACTTCTAAAAATTCCAAAACAACAATCAAAAACACCCTGAACCAGTGGCAATGGCAGACAGTGTGGAATGATGAGGACCCCGGTCAAAGTGCACTGGCTGAGGCCCATGGAGACTGTGCAGGAGGCCGAATCAGCCCCTGGGAGCCTCGATCAGGAAACAAAGGTGGATTTTGATGTGCAATTAGCGCTTAGTTGAGTGAAAAGGGCTGAAATGGAGAAGCCCTGAGCACTCGGACGCGTGGGGAGCCAAAGAACCGTGGGCGAAAAGTGAAAAAGTGTTGAAGGACAAGGCAGGACCCATGCTCTGAAAAACCAGTAGTATTGATCGGGGCGCCCTCAAACGGTAAGCGGTTTTGGAGAAATTGGAGCGATCCCACTCAACAATCAACGCGTGGCAAGCGGAGGAGAGAGAAAACTACCACTCATCGTGTGCTAACAGTCGACCTAGTCAACCGTGCAAAACGAGCGAACGACATCGGATTTGGGGGCTCCATATCTAACAGATGAGATCACGCCCAATGGAGGAAGCGGAATCGACGGGTGATTAAGCTGAATTTTGTAAAGATTTGAAGTCTGTTTTGACCGTCATGGTGAAGGAAGACTTCATCCACGATGTAACCGAAGAACTGAACCAACGAAGCAGGCTGGCGCATTATAGGAGGACATGTGGCCACTCCCTATGAGCCGATGATGACGCTGAACAAGGAACTCCAGGCGAGATGTAGAAGGTGATTCGACGGAGGTGGGAGAGGAACTGAACAAACATGGAAACAAACGACTTAAATCCATGAACAGAGACAGAATACACAGTCAGTTAGAGAGAGAGAGAGAGACAGAGGAACCAGAATCCTGAGAGGAGGACAGAACACAGGGGAAAAGACAGTAAAGCAAAAGCAGAAGAGGACAGACGGCCGAGCTAACCAAAGGAAGCATCGAGCACTAGAGAGCTTGAGGGATTCAAGCCCGAGAGAGGATCTGTCCAGACTGAGCACCACATTGGGCTCTTTCCATTGTAGACTAGAAGGTCATAGAATTGGTAGACAAACGAGTCTGTGCACTCCAGTGGCTTAGGGAATCTAAGAACCACCCTCCCAAGAAAATATGTTTTAGGTGACTCATATTGAGCTCCTGCACTATAATTCTCTGCCTGAAGCACAATAAAATAAGGCCACCACTGAAGCTAGACTAGAGATGTAGCGCTGGAGAATAGGGTGAACTTCTTATTAATTTCTTGTGTTCTTGTATTTGCTTACTGTATTTCTTTGTTGTCTTTCCATTAAATTCTCTGTTTATTGGCAATCTGATCAATACGTTGCTTAAATAACATAGACACACACACCAACACATGAGTCTGTAATACCTTCATTTAATAAATCTTTAACTGAGGTCACTCACAGGGTGATTATCAGATCAAGTGGTATCAAAGCTCCAGGCTATAAGGTTAGACAAGCTTGTGTTGGTTTCGTTGTTGAATGCTCACTAGATCAAAGCTCAAATTAGGAGAAGGAGAGTTGGTTGAAACTAATCCTAAAATTGGGAGAGTCTGTCCTCGGAAGACAGTGTTAGAGGAAGGTTCTATGGGGCCACACCCTCAATTCATAGAGAGTTTCCTAGCTATAAAGTCTATGGTAGAAGAAATGTATAGGGAATTTAGAAAGCATAAGGATGAAGATTCATCAGGTTCTAAACAAGACCAAGAAGAAGATGAGTCTCATTCCCATGACCACTCGAAAGGAAAAGGGAAAGTGGAAAGCTTTCTCACACTTCCTAATAGCCCTGTGCATAATAATAAAGCATCTTTAATTAAGCTAGATGTTAAATTTGATTTTCCTATATATGATGGAGAGCTAAATGCTGAAAAGTTGGACAATTGGATAAGACAAATTGATGTGTATTGCAAGGTGCAAAACATCAACTCAGACAAGAGAAAAATTCAGCTGGCAAGCCTACGCCTAGGAGGCATTGCCTTGGTTTGGTGGGAAGGCAGAACCCAAGCTGACATGAAGAGACGTGGGAAGCCTATCTCTTTCTGGAGTGACTTTGTTTCTGCTATCAATAAGTAGTTCTATCCATTGGCCTACATGCAACAAGCCATGATGAGTTGGCAAACTCTTCGACAGTTGAAAGGGTAGTGTGCAAGGGTACACTCAAGAATTTAGAAAGAGAGCATTGATTCTAGGGATCTCATTAGACTCACCAGAGACTCTTTTGAAGTACATTGTTGATCTACACAGCTACATGATGCATACCATCCTCATGTTTAATCCCACTAGTATAGATGAGGTATCTGTACAAGCTACTCATCTAGAAGCCAGAGGAAAGAATGGAAATCCAGAAGTTGGGGGACCATCCCAACCCACTGTAAACAAGAGCAAGGAGAAAAGAAAGCAGAAGTGGAAAGCAAGGAAGGCTAACACTGTACAGAAAAGCAAAGCTTCATGCACTCACTGTAAAAAGGAGGGGCATGATGATGAGCAATGTTGGATTCTGCATCCAGAGCTAAGACCTAACAAGTCCAAGGGCAAGAAGAAGAATAATGTTGTAGCTATTCAGAAATACTTAGGGTCAAACTCGGGAGATGAAACAATCATTGCAACCACAACTATAAAAGGTAAGAATTCTGAAGAATCTACTAATAATTCTACTCAAACTATTATTGATGAAGAACATGAGAGAAAAAGACATGAGCTTTTTCATATTCGAGTTATTTCCAAACATCAAAAGATTGATACTTTGTTTGATAGTGGCTCATAAGTAGATTTGATTTCTGAAGAAATTGTAAAGAAATTGGGATTAGCAACTACACCTCACAAGAAACCATACCCATTAGGATGGTTGAATGATAAAGCACAACTACAAGTGACTATACAGTGCAAACTCAAGTTTTCATTCAGGTCAACATTTGTAGATGAGGTCGAGTTAGACATAATTCCTTTGGATATATGTGGAATTGTTTTAGGAAGTCCTTACTTGTATGATAGAAAAGATGTTTTCTATAGAGTTGAGAACAAGTATCTACTTGTTAAATATGGAATCGAATACTTTGTAAGAGCTCACAAGCTCAAGAATAATTATACTCTCATAAATTCTGGGCAGATGAAAAGAAT